>AWUE01024806.1:0-22704 GCA_001974825.2 Corchorus olitorius
AGTTGCTAATCCTAGTATATAAGCTACGGATGAAGCATTTTGCAACTTAGACTTGAATTTTGTAACCTTGAACACTTTGTTTTGCTTTGTAACCTTGTCTAGGTTCTTGCAAACTTTCCTATATCAATTAGAGTGGTGAATCTGTATCTCTTGTTGATTTGGGACTAAAAGAAGCTTGTTCATCTTGTGAATTCCACTTGTGGTGAATCTGTATCAAGTTGTGTTCATTTGGTGGTGAGTTTCAACCGATTCTAGCTCTTGGTGGTGAAATCTGTATCCTTGAGTATTTGAATCCGTGTGCTTATACTTTCTTCAATTCCTTTGTGAATTGATCTTAGATAGCCTAAACACTACCCAAATACTTACCCTTAGGATTTGAAGTGCTCAATTTAAGCACTTTAAGCACACTTTGCAATCGGGTATAGTGAAAGCAACTCATTGTAAGGCCTTTTGAGCCAACCCCGTATCATTTATAAAAAGAAGTGTTTTCATGATAGAGGAGAAGAGGTATTTCTGTAAAAATATAAAAAAAAATCCATTGTTGTCACTCTTTTCTGAAACAAAAGGAGTTAGTAACCCTTGGAAAGAGGATAAGAGGCATGAAATTACATAAATATTGTCCCTCTGAAAAAATAAAAGGAGTCCTTCTAGAGTGCTAGTAGCCTCAAAAATGGGAGTTAGTAACCCCAAATCATGAACACTTCTAGGTTAGTAACCTCAATTTTCTAAAAACAATTACCCTTGAAAATCTATTATAACCCACAATGATCCTTGATTTATATTTATGATATTGCAATCTTTTGAGTAATGGAGAAAGAGAGGAAAACATGAGCTTATAGAAAGAAGTAGTTATAAAAAGTGGAGCATGGTAAGTGATTTAGCTACTTTGATTATGGCTACTAAAGAATGATGATGCCTGTTGTTTCTTGATCTTTGGATTAAGTATTACTATTATTCTTTGTTATTTTGATTTTATGATTAAATTGATTCTTTGATGTATGTATGAATTCAAATTGATTTCTTGAAAAATTGGTTTTTGATTAACTTACACATTGATTTGCAAAGGGACTAGCAAAGTTCAAGTGTGGGGGAGAATATGATCGAGCCAAAAACAACCCTATTTTTATGGCTATTTTACTATGTTTTTGGATCTATTTATGCTTAAATATATGTTATTTTGTTAATATTTGTGATTTGAGTCTTTATGAGATGTGAAATTGATAATTTGATAATTTTCACTACTTTTGGAGCTATTTTGATGACTTTTTACACAGATATGAGCAAAGTAATTTTGAGTATAGATTTCGAGATTCGAAGTTCGTGTTTGAAGATTTATTGAAGACAATTTGAAGATTTGAAGACCATTGAAGAATAATTTCAAGAGCAAGAATTAAAGAATGAAGCTTTAATTGCGAAGGATTGAAGACAAGCCATAAAGAAGCCCAGAAGCTAAGGAATTTTGGATATTTAATATGGGAAAATACTCAGCCCATATAAATCATTAATTGGAATTAAAATCCCAATTAATGACTCCTATATTCAAGGAAATATCCAAATCCCGTAGATTCTCGATTCTAATCCTAACAGGATTAGGATTCAGCGCAGTCTCGGTAGAAAAATCATAACTTTCTGCTCATATCTTCGTTTTAGGCTCGTGAGTAGTCGTTGGAAAGCTAACTCCGAGATCTACAAATTTCTTTTGAAGTCCAAGACCCAGTTTTGCCATCTTCAAGCCCAAAATCGACGTCGAAGTCCCTGCACAAATCCAGAATTTTTCAGGATCCTATTTTAACTTGGATTCTACTCTAGGAAGACTTTTAATCTAACTTAGACCCTAAGTTAGACTAAAAAACGTCCTAGATTCTTATCCTAATTAGAATTGGATTTTCTAGGGTTATTTCCACTATAAATAGCCACCTCCTGTAATACAAATCACATACCTACACACAAAATATCTAGATAATTTTCTCTTCTTCTTTTTCTCTTCTAGTTCTAGTTTTTCTTCTAGTTTTAGAGCTAGGATGCCGCACCCCCTCTTTGCATAGAGAGGGGCGGCAACCCTAGGCTACTCAAGAGGAGGATTTCGCCTTCAAATCCTGTAAGTTTTCTTCTTATTCTTTGGATGCTCACTCAATTCATGAGTGAGTAATCCTTTTCTTTTCTCCAATGTAGAATTTAATTGACCTCTTGGCTTATATCATGTTGAGATTTTGTGCTTTTATATGAAAATTAATAGGGTATTTCTTAATATCTCTACATGAATTCTATGTTGTTTGTTTTGATAGATTGAAGCATGCACTTTCTTGATAAGTTAAGTAGCATTAGCTAAATTAAATCTTGAAGGATCTTCAGATTTAATTGTTTGGTAGCAATTGGAAGCGAAGGATCTTCCTTCCAAGGGATTTAAGAATCTTTGGCCAATTTTTAATTGCCCATTGTGCTTGTAAATTACTAGATCTTAATGCTTTATTCTTGAGTAATTATCACACTGGATCAAGAGGTAATTGTTTAAAGAATAAAAGGGATAATTCACACTGGATCAAGAGCTTTATCTAATTATGGTAATTTAGGATTAAATTCCAAGCAAACTATCCATTGTTTTCATAATCTTTAGATATCAATGATCCGGGTTATTGTTGTCAAGAGGGATATTAATTCTGTGTTGGAGGGTTCTCTTAATTATTTTCTCAAATTATTCTCTGCTTGCAATTAATTGTTTTCTTTAATTTTCTTGATTGCTTTCTTAGATAGTTTTAATTATTAGTTTGATTTGATTTAATTTTACTTTAAAAACCGTCTTTATTTTATTTGTTTGTTTTAAGAAAAAGAACAATAATCTTTCTCTCTGTGGGATCGACCCCTACTTGCCCTAGCTATCTTTAGTTAGTAATTGTTGGGATTTTTATTTTTATGATTTGCTGACGACCGATCATTTAGCAATTGGCCAGATGATTTTACTAAACTCATTCACATTGGAGAGGCGATTGAGGATGCCATCCAAAGCGGAAAGATTGTGGTTACACTGGAAGATGACAAAGGACAGAGAAAGCGAGAAGGAAGCAAAAGGGGTGAGCATAGCTTCATTGGGTGTATAGATCGAAACGTGAAGCATGACAAGTTCATACCTCGAAAGAAGGCCCGAGCCGCAAATCAATCCGAGAATGATCAATTGCCGATCCCAATTGCTAATCTCCTACCACTGCTAGTTCATAATCAACTTATCTCCCCAATAGCCATGAAAATAGTTCCTAACCCATCGGCCAGAAGTTATGACTCAGACCGTAAATGTGATTATCATATGGGTGTTGTTGGGCAATCGACAGAAAGTTGCAGGCAGCTAAAGGTGAAAGTTAGGGACTTGATCAAGAGCGGTACACTGACTCCGGAACTTCTCGAGCAATGGAAGGCCACCTAGCTTCAGATCAATCAAGGGAAGAGATGAAAGCTTGTAAAAGGGAGAAATTTTCGAAGCTTTCAAACTCCCATTACATGAGCATGGCATTTGCATAGCATTTTAAAATTCAATGTTAGTTTAAATTATTCTCTCTTGTTTCGGTAATCTTTGTAAACGAAAAAAAACTATCTTTTTGGAATATATGCTGCAAAAGTTTTAAGATTTGGTGTTCACCATTTGGCAAGACCCCCGATAAATTCTCAAAGGCATTTGGAAGGACGATGATCTTTGTCCAGGCAACGAGTAAAGGAATAACGAATTTTTGTATATATATATATATATATATATATTATATATATATATAAAGGGGTTTTTCAACGCGGGATTTTTCCTTCGAAATTGGATTTTAATAACTCGGATTTTGTCAACACTGTGCCCAAAACACAAGCACAAACACCCTTGAAACCGAAAATAAGTCCCTCAGCCAAATTTTCACTTCTTATCTTCCAAAACACAACAAAAATCAACTTGGCCTACCTTATACATGGGGACAATCTCGAAAGGCCAAAATCATCACATTTATATGCCTCGGGGCAAAATTTTTCAAAAGGACACATTCAGATCACTTTGTGTCCAAGAAGAGAATCACTTCTTTCGATCAATCCCGTTGTCAGACAATAATACCTTCCTTACCCTTGTGATTAACAAAATCAACCTCCCCTTCAACTAAGTGGAATACAAGATTACTCAATTCATTTTACAAAGAGGTCATTTGAGTAAAAAAAGGGGCAAGAACATCAATCCTGGAATTCCCCTCGAAAAAGAGAAGAAGAAAAAAGGCACTTGGAATATCCAGAGGCGTCCAACAAAGTGGTTTTAAAAAGAGTCATGGTTTTCAAAAGATTTTGATAAAATGCTTTTTCAAAAAAATGGTTTTCAAAACTCGTTTTCACGAGGAACCTCCTCAATGAAAATGTCCAATCTTGAAATGATAAATGGCTTTCTTTCATATTCCCTTCACTTGCAGAAAAATATCCATTGTTGTCCCCTTTGAGTCTAATTAATTCCTTTTCAATAAACCCTAATCAAGGATCACCCTTCACACTGGGGGGGGGGGGGCAAAGGTGAAGAAAAATTAGCCTCAAAAGCAAGGGTTTGCATCCAATATCGAATAGGGCATCCCGACAGTAATGAGTAGAGTTCACAAAGAGGCATTGAGTCCACTCCATCACGAAGTTCAAATCAAAAGTCAATAAATATGCAAACAAAAAAACAAAAACACAAAAGAGAAAACGAAAAAAAGAAGTGAAAATTGAAAATTGAAAAAAGTATAAGATGGAGCAAAGGACAATTAGTATGATAGGATCCTTCACATGACAAAAAATGATCCTTGATTCAAATACCCTCAAAACACATTATTGAGCCTTTATATCCTTTCCTTGGCAACCCTGAACCATAGCCTACGTTACATGCCTAATAAAAGTCCATCTTTGATCAAGTGAGGATATTCGAGAAGAGATTTTTCCTCAACAAAAAAGGACGATCTTTTTCGAAAAATGTTTTGGTCAAAACTTTGTAAAAAGAGTTTTCGGGTAAATTTGGAGATCTCAAGTGCCAAAAAAAAAAAAACTCTAGGGTGAAAACCCAAAAGGCAGTCTAAAGCAATAATGGGAATCCACAAAGCCTCCTGAAATTCACAACCGAAAGCACTCAAAGAAAATGAGACCTCTATAAGATAAATAAGCCAGTTCATGGGTAGTCAAAAACAGGAAATCACCTAACACTTCAGCTTAACCAGAAGGAGCCAATTCATTGAATTCAGATCCCTAATATTTTCTCCCACTTTTCAAACCATATACCTCGAGTGGCCATTTTTGACCCAAACATTTTCCGAATGAATATGGACTTGATTGTTTTTCTCAAGATGATTTTCAAAAAAAAAGGAAAGAAAATTTTTTTGCAAACTAATTTCATTCCATTTGTGAGCCAAGGATGAAGCACATTGGCTACCCCTAAAAGGTCAGAGTTTCATGATTAAGGGGCATTCTAAATGGTGTTCATCAATTCTCTTTTGAAAAAATTCTAATTTTCACAAAGTTTGCATGTTGCATGCATGACATTCTCATTGGGCAAATGTGGTGATGTTTAGTGTAATCATTTAGATATGACAGTTTCTTGTGCAGTTGATTTGAACTGTTACAGGCCTAAAAAAGAATCAATCATGCGACTAACGAGTCAAGGCTTTCAATTGAAGTGGATCATCTCCAAGTCGGATTCAAAGCTTAGCATTGGATAACAGGGCATCTGATTAAAAAGGGAAGTTAATTGAACATCACTTCTTGAAGTAATTCATCATACATTCCCTGCATTCATAGGCATTCATGCATGCATGCACACATTGGGGCAATGCATAATCATGCATTCAGGACAGATACTCGCAAGGAAAGTAGATAACAAGATCTTGGAAAAGCGAAGACAAAATCCATTTTGGTAAGTCTTTCAACAAAGTTGTGTTTAAGTTTCAATAAACCTTGCTCAAGGTTAAGTTTGCATTTGTAAGACCTTCGGGCACCATTTCAAAAACCTTCGGGTATTAATTCTGATAAATCCTCCGGGTATCATTTCATTTCATCAAGTTTTTAATCAAAGTTGCATTTAAGTTTCAAAATCAAAACCTTGCTCAAGGTTAAGTTTGCATTTGTAAGACCTCCGGGCACCATTTCAGAAAACTCCGGGTATTAATTCTGATAAATCCTCCCGGTATCATTTCATTTCATCAAGTTTTTAATCAAAGGTTCAAAATCAATAAACCTTGCTCAAGGTTGAGTTTGCATTTGTAAGACCTCCGGGCACAATTACAGAAACCGCCGGGTATTAATTCTGACAAGTCCTCTGGGCATTCTATATTTTCTTTAGGAGCTAGTTTGCTTTATTAATATGTGTTTTAATCCTATTCATGATCATTGTTTTATTAGTCGATTCCAGAATCCTGCTCAGGATCATTTCTATACCAGTCAATCACAATCCTATTCAGGATCTTTTCTTCATCAATTAATTTCAAAATCCTGCTCAGGATCTTTGCTTTATCAAATTAATTTCCAAATCCTGCTCATGATCATTGCTTTATCAAATTATTTTCAGAATCCTACTCCGGATCATTGCTTTATCAAAATTAATTTCAAAATCCTGCTCAGGATCATTGCTTTATCAAATTAATTTCAAAATCCTACTCAGGATCACTGCTGTATCAAATTAATTTCAAAATCCTACTCAGGATCATTGCTTTATCAAGTGAATTTTAGAATCCTGTTCAGGATCATTTCTTTATCAGTCAATTTCAGAATCCTATTCAGGATCATCTTTTTATCAGTCAATTTCAGAATCCTATTCAGGATCCTTGCTTTATCAGTCAATTTCAAAAATCCTATTCAGGACCAGTGGCTTATCAGTTGATTTCAGCATCCAACTCAAGATCCTGATTTAGGATCATTGGATTGCGATTTGCCTTCAAAGTCCTATTTAGGATCTTTGCCGCTTTAAAGTCCCTTTCAAAATCTTGTTTTTGGGATTCTCTAGTCAAATCTTTGTTAACAAGTGGGTGTCTACGTCTTTGCACACTTTCCAACTCTCAGAAAGTATACAAACTACTTTTTTGCACACTTACCGATAGTGATGCGCCAAGGACTTATCATGGACTTGAAGATGACAATGGAGAGCAAGGAAAGGATGTGCATGGGTTGCAAGGAAGCATGGAGAAGCATGAAGATCAAGGAGATATCACACAACATGTTTCTAGCACTAAGGAGATGCCAAAGATGCCATTTGATCCATTGAAGATGCCATTAGGTCCAATGACAAGAGCAAGAGCCAAAAGATTCAAGGATGCATTATTGGGCCTTGTTAGAACTCATCTTGAAGACTTGAAGGCCATCGGAGTTCATTTGAAGAGCTTTGAAGATGATTTGGGCAAGAATATATTCTCATGATTCCAAGTTCATCACTTTGCTTGCAATCGATGGATGAATGAGCTTGAATGTGTTATTTAGGCCATTGTGGGCTTTATTTTATCTTAGATTAGCTTATTTTTAAGTTTGGATATTATTTGGGTTGGGCCTTGTTTGACTAAGTCCAATCCTTATTTAATTATGTCTTTATTTCCTTTTCCTAGTTGGGTTTGGACTAGTTTTACCCTAGCCCATATATTTGGGCGAAAATTAGGTTTTATTTTCTAGATCTAGTCATCCCCTATGCTTATATAAAGGCATCAAACCCTCTTTTGTAATCAAGTTAAGTTTATCAATTAAAGAGAGATTCTTTTGAAAATTTAGCTTCTTTGCTCTAGTTTGAGCAAGCTTAGGGTTCTTCAATCATGTAGAGCAAACAATTAAGTTGTGATTGCTTGATTGTTTGTGAATCTTGTGATATTAGGTTGACAATTGCAGGTCTAATTGTTCATCTAAGGCCGACGAACGAAAAAGATTGCTTTAGTGAAGATCATCAACATACACATCTAGAAGTTGAAGAAATTCAAGTTGATTCTTGGAAGGTCTCAAGGATAGATTTGAATCTAATACAACCATATTCGTATCAATTGGTAATCAGAGCATAGGTTGTCATCTTCAATCGGTAAATCTATCCTTCAACCGGTCTCAAGCATAGGTTATTTGCTATGATACCAATTGATACGAATCTAGAAGTTGAAGAAATTCAAGTTGATTCTTGGCAGGTCTCAAGGATAGATTTGAATCTAATACAACTAGATTCGTATCAATTGGTATCATAGCAAATAACCTATGCTTGAGACCGGTTGAAGGATAGATTTACCGATTGAAGATGACAACCTATGCTCTGATTACCAATTGATACGAATATGGTTGTATTAGATTCAAATCTATCCTTGAGACCTTCCAAGAATCAACTTGAATTTCTTCAACTTCTAGATGTGTATGTTGATGATCTTCACTAAAGCAATCTTCTTCGTTCGTCGGCCTTAGATGAACAATTAGACCTGCAATTGTCAACCTAATATCACAAGATTCACAAACAATCAAGCAATCACAACTTAATTGTTTGCTCTACATGATTGAAGAACCCTAAGCTTGCTCAAACTAGAGCAAAGAAGCTAAATTTTCAAAAGAATCTCTCTTTAATTGATAAACTTAACTTGATTACAAAAGAGGGTTTGATGCCTTTATATAGGCATAGGGGATGACTAGATCTAGAAAATAAAACCTAATTTTCGCCCAAATATATGGGCTAGGGTAAAACTAGTCCAAACCCAACTAGGAAAAGGAAATAAAGACATAATTAAATAAGGATTGGACTTAGTCAAACAAGGCCCAACCCAAATAATATTCAAACTTAAAAATAAGCTAATCTAAGATAAAATAAAGCCCACAATGGCCTAAATAACACATTCAAGCTCATTCATCCATCGATTGCAAGCAAAGTGATGAACTTGGAATCGATGAGAATATATTCTTGCCCAAATCATCTTCAAAGCTCTTCAAATGAACTCCGATGGCCTTCAAGTCTTCAAGATGAGTTCTAACAAGGCCCAATAATGCATCCTTGAATCTTTTGGCTCTTGCTCTTGTCATTGGACCTAATGGCATCTTCAATGGATCAAATGGCATCTTTGGCATCTCCTTAGTGCTAGAAACATGTTGTGTGATATCTCCTTGATCTTCATGCTTCTCCATGCTTCCTTGCAACCCATGCACATCCTTTCCTTGCTCTCCATTGTCATCTTCAAGTCCATGATAAGTCCTTGGCGCATCAGATAGTCAGAAAGCTCGCAAAGAGGGGCAGCTATAGACACCCACCTTTGGTTATATATCCTTTGATATAGGTTATTTGCTTCAAATTTTGCATTTTTGGGGGCATATAAGTCATCTAGGCATTTTTAAATCAAGCCCACATTCATATGAGTCCATTTAGCCAGAATTCCCTTGAGCAGCCCATGTGTCACCCTTTCTATTTTTTTGGAGATCAAAGCCCAGATTCAATTGTAAAAACCCAATTCCAATTGCAAGGTAACCCATTTATTTTTTTATATTTTTTTATGGTAATCGAAACCAAGAAAAGGGAAACGTTGGCCTTTGTCTCTCATCCAATTGATGTTCAAGCTTTCACAATGCAGAAAAATACAAAAATTCCAGTTTTCATTTATTTTCACATATTACATTTTTACATTTTACATGATCATTTTCAAAATACAAAAAAAAGGATAAAAATTCTCTTCCTTTTGCCCGTCCTCGAATCTCAAGTCCCTTGTCTCATACTCTTTGATTTGGCTCCTATTAACTCCGCTTTCTCTCTTGCTTGTGAAATGTGACAGTATCAACTTTGTAGGTCTCCCCTTTGCTAAGCTTGTGCCATCTCTCACGAGTACCAAACTCGGCATACATGCTCCTCTTGAACCATCTGCATTCGATTTCACACTGTCCATACACGCACCAACAGCCACTTAGCATTTCCCCAACTTCCTGCATTGCATATATTCCTAGAATAGAACATTTCATCATTTAATCTAGATATGGTTAACACTCAAAATACAAAAAAAAAAAAAAAACAGAGTATAGTAGACGATCATCGCAGCATGCATTCTTGAATAATTAGTAATTCACCCTCCATTATAGAATACCAGTACATCTAGGCGTTCACGCATTTAGATTACAGCCAATTTCATGCATTTGCATTTAGCCCTAACACAAGCATTTCACCAATAGCATTTTCAGAAATAATAATAGGGCAGGGAAACAATTTATGTTGGGTTTATGCACTATAAAGTAGTTATGCAGGGAAGAAATCATTTTATCCAGCAGATGTTGGCAATGCAAGACAACATCATAGGCAAATTAAGGCAGAGCATTCTCACAAGGACAAGCATTCAACAACGATCATAAGGTCCAAGCAGTTCTCGAAGCATTCCAATTTAGCAAACACACCACTCAGCAAGAAAAGCCTAAGATAAAGCATTCGCATACTCAAATTCCTTCAAGCAGTTCCAATTGATCAAAACAGATAAAGCAGTGAAAAAGAGAGATTCTTACCGTGAGGTGGCAGCCATCGATTAATTTCAAACAAACCCCACTTGCCATCTCAGTAGCCACATAAGCATCCCCTGCAGACAAAAAAAACTCACTCACATGAGTCACAAAGCTCAATTACAACACATGTGAGAGGCATATCAAATAAAAACAAACGGACAACAGGGGCAAGCACCATCGCACTTTCTGGCAAACAAACACTGCCACACCCACCAACACACACTCCTGCACACACTGCCTAAACCAGAACCAAGCTAAGACAAAACAAACCAAGCTCAAACAAAACAAACCAAGGGCAGTTGATCCACCATAAGTGGGAATAAGGAGAAGAGACAAAACAGATTGTACAAGGACATGAAAGGAGAAAAAAGGAAACACAGGGGAGGGAAGGGGAGAGATCTTTGAGCATTCAACAAGATATATAGAGGAACCGTGACAAAGAAAAAAAAACCAGAGAGAGTTCATAGGGAGAGGAGTTCTTAGCAACAAAAAATAGAAAAAAAAAGAAAATACAAAGGAGGGCAGTTCATTTTAGAAAAAAATACAGAAAAAAAATCTTTTGAGTTTGATCTAAAATCCCTGGTGCGTCAAAACAGAAAACAAATAGCTTGTTGAAAAAAATAGTTGTGAAAAAAAGATTCGGGGAAGGTCAGTTTAGAGAAAAAAAATTGGAGAGAGTTGGAGCCATTTTTTTTTTCTCAATACAGAACCAATATACCAGTAAAAATAGAAAAAAAGATAGCGAAAAAAAAACAAAGAAACAGAGGCACCTACCTGGGGAAAGTCTTCGAGTCGAAGTGGGAAAGTTGCTTAAGCTTTCATCGCACCTTTTTTTTTTCTTTTCTGCCCAAAGTTTTAGGGTTCTTCGAGTTTGGGAATGGAGTTTCAGGGCTTGCTTGATTGAAATTGGGTGAGGGGTCTTACTCGGGTGGTGTTTGTGAGTGTTATACCGAAGTTTGGGGTTGGTTCGATGGTGAATCGACGGGGAAGGGTTGTTGCGGCGCTGCAACCTAGAGTGAGAAGGAGAGAAAAATTGTATTTGAAGAGAGAGAAGGAAAATCGTGAAGTGAAGGAGGAGGAGAAAGAGAGAAAAAAAAAGAGTACGGGCTTAACAAAAATGGCGCCGTTTTGGGCTCAATTTTAGCCAAAGCCATTCACTTCAGGACGTAAGTTTCTCATCCCTTTCAATTTGGCCCTTAAACATATCCTGTAGTGCAATTGGGTCTTCATAAATAATTTTTAATGCAATTTAACCCCTGCAAGTTGTATTGTGATTCGATTCAAGGCTTTAATTCATGATTAATTTAGGAATTTAGGTTAATTTACAATAATTTGATGAAATGCACATATAGGTGGTAGTGAATAAAGCTCAAGTTTAAAATAGAGTTGAAGTATCATTTGCATCCACGTTTATTTCGTATATATTGTTTTTAAATGTTACTGTCACGCGAGTTTAATAAAAAAGATCCGATGATGGGGTGTATGGTTGGGATTTGGACATCTATTGTCGGTCTCAATTCATCGCCCCTAGGCTTGGAACATCTGGGCGGGTGTAGACACCCATTTTTGTCCTATATCCTTTATCTAAATCAATTTGTTGCTTAAATTGGCATTAGGGTCATCTAAGGGCATTTTGAGTCATTTTTGCATTCAGGGGCATTTTGGTCATTTGCATTTCAGGGGCATTTTAGTCATTTTAATCTCACTTTTAGTTAGAATAACTAATTCATCTCTTAGTCATCTAGATTGCATTTGAAAAACCCAAAAAATCTTAAGGTGCATCTTAGGCATTTTCGCATATTTCATAGCTTAGCTTCATTTAGTAATTTAGCATTTGTGGCATTTTAATCATGTAGGTTGAGCTCGTTTAGTAATAGGTCTAGTTTTCAATTGGCATTTTCATGTTCCCTTTGATTATATGATTCATATGCACCTTTTTTAATTAGTCACATTGGGCATATTCAAGTTCATTTCTCATGAAGCATATTCATTTTTTTTAAATCGTGTCATTTTGTCTACTAGTCAATGTGTGCACCTTCTACTAATCATAAGAAGTTAAGTTGGGAGTTTCAAATGAGATCAAATCTTTTTATTTTACTTACAATATGGAAGCAACTGTTTCTCTTAATTCCCAAAATGAAAAGTACATAGGCCCCAAAGCCTCATAGATTACAAAATTCAATACGCTTAGAAGGAAAGAGTACATAATCTCAAGGAAAAAAAAGTAAAAAAACAGCAACATGGAGGCAAGCTTCCTGGCGTGTCGAAGAGAAGATCATTCCAAAAGCATTATCCCTTTTCACTTTACCCAAACCTGCAAAGGAAGAGGAATTGAGAAGATTGTACCTCAGAGGAGATCAAAATCACATCTCATAAACAGGAGGGCTCAGGATCAAATTGATAAAAGCAAGTTCATGCATGATTCAGCATATTAGTGCACAGATAAATAAAAGCAAATCACTGAGCAAAGTGGGCAGTAATTACATGAGGGCAACATTGAGTTGTACATGATACTACCTGGATTTTTTTACAGCTGCCAGTCCATTTCGCCTTCCAATCTTATCATTCCAACAACCTGCAGAGAGACAAAAAAATTAGTTAGAGCCAAATGAGGAAGTCAACAACAGAAAAAGGGGAGAAGAATCTAGGA
Organism: Corchorus olitorius; assembly: GCA_001974825.2. NCBI lineage: Eukaryota > Viridiplantae > Streptophyta > Magnoliopsida > Malvales > Malvaceae > Corchorus > Corchorus olitorius. Next base: position 13,097 of record AWUE01024806.1, read on the forward strand.
ATAAAAAAATCCTCTCTCTCTCCAACACACTCATCTCCAATTCCTCTCGAACCTTCCCACAATTCTCTGGAGAAATTCTCCCATCTTGCTGAGGCGAGCTAAAAAATATAACCACACCTCTCTCATGATGACCTACCCTCATTTTCTGGAGCGTTCCCACACACTAGAGAGTACACACAATCCTCACAACCACTACACCCTCTCTTGATTCTTCACACACAAAAAAACTACACTACACAATTAAACAAGCAGAGATAAAAAAAAAGAACCTCTCTCACTCTTGAGCTCCCCACAAAAATCTCTCTCACAGACCATTCTCATCATCTCATATCCTCTCACACAATATAGTCACACAGACATTGAAACAGAAAGAAAACTCTACACAGCCTCTGGCTCGACCTCTCCTCCACACACACTGATCAGAATATCGCAGGCCCTTCCATTAAAAGACCTCTCTCACACACACACAACACACTGATTCTGGAAAAAAAAAAAAAAATAGCTCCTCCCACAACAACCTACACTCTTCTCACCTCTCCATTTTTTTTTCTAGGATCATGTAAACAAAAAAAGCAGAAACAATCTTTTTCCCTCGCTCTCTTTTCGCTCTCAAAAAGTAACCTCCCTCAAATTTCTTTAGGTTGAAACTAGGGCACATGATAACAAATTAGGGGTTTTCAATTGAAAGAAGCTTACCTAAAATTGAATCGACTAGCTGATGGAAGAGAAGGGGCGGAGTAAAACCTCAAAACTTTAGGCCATTCCGATGGAGCAATCGCCGGAATCTGAGCACCCAAAGCTCGGGTTGTCGTCGAGACTTGGAAAGCTCAAAGCTCTCAGTCCGCGGGAGATTGCAACGGGTTCAAGATGAAGGGATTTAGTCGATGAAGGCCTCGGGTTCGTGGGTTGCAGAGGCAGCTAGCTAGGGCTCGAAGAAGGGGAAGCTCGTAGGGAAGAGGTTGTCGAGGGAAGAAGAAGAAGTAGAAAAGGGAAGAAGAAGAAGAAAACTCCCTCGTTTAAAAAGCCCCGTTTAGACAAAACGACGCCGTCTTGGTGGTAACCTTCTTTCTTTTCTTTTAATTTCATTCTCCTCTTTTCCATTTCAGTCAATTTAGGGCCTGTTTGATTCACATCATTGTTAAACTTTGAGATTAATTGAGTCAATTGGGTGATTTACATGTGCTTATAGCTTTATGATGATAGTTTGATGTTTAAAGTGGTGTTCTACTAAGCTTAGCTCTTTATTTAAAAAGATTAGTCCTTGGGTGGCAAAATGTGATGGATTGGACTTGAATTTGTTATTCATGCCCTAACGATTTATTCTTAAGGAAATCCTAAGTATGTAAGGCTCGAACGTTAATTGCATGTTAAAGTGGTAAATTTTTGTTTGGTGTCATAATGGGGTGAGTAAAATGGTGATTAAAAATGCGATTTTTGAGCTTGTGTTTTGCTTATGATAATTATGCTTTGTGTTTTTGAGTTCATGTTACAATTGAGTATGTTTATGTGGTGGATTTAGTCTTGAATGTTCTAGCATGATGATTGATGTGTGGATATTTGTTTAAAGACTTGTTTTGGTTCAAAATAGTGGTGTCCTTTGTTAATTAAATATGGAAATTGGGATTTAGGCTAAAGATTGAATTTTTAGTGAAAATTATGTGTATTCACGGCCAATTGGTTTTAAGATCTTGATTTTCAAGTTGGAAGTAATTTAAATTGATTTCATAATTTCGAATTAAGTTAATTTGGATTTGAAAAATTGAGGTTTTAATTTAAAGTTATGATTTTTTTTCCTTAAATTAAAAATGACTTGAGGATGACATGTTAAGACACTTTGGGTCATTTTTAATTCTTGAAAAAAACAAAGCTTGGAGTTAAAAACCCAATTTTCCAAATTTGAAAATAACTTAAAAGAAATTAGTGAATCCTTTTAAATGCCTCTTAATTTGGGAATTAAGATTTTCAGTCTAAAGATTTGATTTCCTAAAACTAGATTCAATTATTTTCCTTTAGCTTAGATTCAGATTGTTCTTGTTTTGGTCTTTGAATTTAGATTTACATCTTGATTTGTTTATATGCCTCCTGAACTTCGCTAATGATCTTCTTTAGTGTGCAGAAAGATCCCCAGTAGACCCAGTCCGGCCCATAAGTTATTATTTCTCTTTAGCTTTTATTAATTTGTTGATTTGGTCCAATCGGGCTTTAGTTTGTAATAATTTAGTAAAGTAGAATTTAATTGCATGCATATCATATTTACTTGTCATCGATTATATCTGTTTGCATATCATGCCAAGTTAATTAAGTTAATGACCGTAACCCTTCCGAAGAAGGGGCATTCAGTGAGTGGTCGAGTTTTCGGGGCCACTGAATGTCTCCGAGGATGAGACGGCTCTTCTCGGGATGCGTCGGGGCTCCGAGCATATATCCCGGGAAGTGCTTTCGAAAACCCGAGTTACGTGAGTTGACTTTAATAATTGGACTTGGCATTCATCATTTGCATACATGCATTAATTTAGAGACAGAAAAAAGGAAAAATCCAAAAAAATAAAAAATCAGAAAATCAAAAGAGGTAATAAAAAGGTGTTTTCAAAAAATGGTTTTTCTCAAATCATGTTCTCTTATCCAATTTTCAAAATTAAGAAATTGGTAATTTAAGAGTTTTCAAGGTAAGCATTTTCAAAACAAGGAATGTTTTTGTAATTAAGCAACTCGAAAGAAGATTTTGGAAATTAATAAAATTGATCAAGTTTTTTCAAATTCAAAAATGGAAAAAAGATTTTATCATTGCATTTTCAAAATTTCTTCCCGGTGCGGAAGACTCAAACAAGAGAACAAAAAGTGAAAGAGAATCGAGACAGAATTGATCGACGGTGTTCGATTACATTCTTCGAATTCTCGACATTGGTTTCAAAAATGGTTTTATTTTCTTTTATAACCCTTTTTCTAATAATAATCAAGATTAGGATTAAAAGCAACCTTTTTTCTTTTGACCCAGTAGATCTAGTTAGATTAAGAGGTACCGTCACTTGACGGGCGCTCTGGGGGTGCTAATCCTTCCCCGGGCGTAATCGACTCCCGAACCTATATTTAGGTTACAAAGACCGGACCTTAGGTTTAGTGGGTCCATTGCCGAGCTATGGACTTTACTTAGCTTAAGTGGCCTTTAGGTGACTAATCACACCTTAAAAAAGATTAGTGGCGACTCCATTTTTCCAACGTCGTTTCGACAGGGTTCCCTGGACCGGAACGTTACGACAGCGGGGGTCTTACCAGTTTGAGTGGAAGGCACCCGAACCGTGTTCCTCGTATAATTACTCGGTAAAACTTACATTAACCGGAATTCATGCATCACGTGCATTCATGCATATAGAGACTAGATTTAATGCATGTTATTAAAATTAAAAATTAAAATGAAACACCTTGTTTTCAAAAACTAAAAAAGGATTTGTGTTTGTTATTGTTCTCTTCAAGTTTTTTTCAAATTAAAGCCAAGAGTCCACTTTTCTTTTTAAAAGAAATGAAATAGACTTTTATAAAAATCAAGGCTTAAGTTTTATTAAAATGGGCAATTTGTCATAAAGAAATAAAAAAAGGATAAATTAAAAAGAGAAATGAAAATTTGTTTTTCTAAAAAAAAAGATTAAAAAGAAGGATTTTTCTAAAATGGTAATTCAAAATTCCAAACTTAAATAAAAGAACTCAAATCAAAAATTTTAAAATTAAGAAGAGTGTTCACACCTAAATAAAGTAACAAAAAGATTAAAGAATCCAAAAATACCAAAATGAATGTTTTTTTCAAAGGGATTCCAAAAATTCAAAAAAACTAATCTAGTTTTATTTTCGAAAGGGAAGTTTCCAACCTTGTTTTCAGTTTTTAAGAAAGGGAAGGTTCCCATTTTCGGTTTCGTTCCAAAATAGAGGCATTTTGAACCCGATTTTCTTAAAATCCTTTCAAGAGGAAACCAGAAGAGAACAAATAGTAAAATAAGAATAAGAGATTGATCGAAGGGTCCGATCATTTCTTTTACAACCCAACAATTTTTCTAAAAAAAAAACTCTAAACTCATTTGTGCTTGTGTAACTTTGTTTTCAAAATCAAACAAAGGATTTACTTGCTTTAAATCATTTAAAACTTAGGAATAATGACAACCAATGATAGAAATCCACAGTGAGTTCTAGACTAGTCAGTGCTGTCGTTTGACAGGCGTTGTGGGGATGCTGATCCTTCCCCACGCGTACCCGACTCCCGAACCCTTAGGCTCTGGATAAGTAGACCATTTATTAAGCTAGTGTCACCTTCGCCAAGCTTAGGTCGGTACTGGGCTTAATAATTTGATAGGTGACTAATCACACCTAGGTAAAAAAAAGATTAGTGGCGACTCCTGTTTTTAAGTCGTTTCGACAGGATTCCCCGGACCCGAACGTTACGACAGGATTCCCCGGACCCGAACGTTGCGACAGTCATAAATACAGATCAAGGGTCATTGTGGGTTATAATAGATTTTCAAGGGTAATTGTTTTTAGAAAATTGAGGTTACTAACCTCTGAAGTGTTCATGATTTAGGGGTTACTAACTCCCATTTTTGAGGCTACTAGCACTCTAGAAGGACTCCTTTTTTTATTTTTTTCAGAGGGACAATATTTCTGCAATTCCATGCCTCTTATCCTCTTTGCAAGGGTTACTAACTCCTTTTGTTTAAGAAAAGAGTGACAACAATGGATTTTTTTTTAAACAGAAATACTTCTTCTCATCTTGCATGAAAGCACTTCTTTTTATGAAAACAATTTTTTTTTTAATTACGCTTTTTATAAGTAGTCCCCCACACTTATTCTTGACATATTCATAACATGCTTTCTTAATCATAACTTCAATCAAGATTCAACACAAGTTCTAGAAATAGATAATCATAGAAGCAATGAATAAATAAGATCATATCACAAACTTCAATTATACCTAATTCTAAGAAATCAAACAACATGCTATAACTCAATCAATGAATAAGCATTATTAAAATTCTAATCATTCATCAATCATAATTAAATCAATTAATCAATATGTGCATGAAAAATTCAAATAGCTTGAAAAATTCAAAATTTTATCATCAAAAATCAATTTTTTTTTCGAAAATCAATTTTTCAAAATTTGAGGGAATAAAATATAATCAAAAACTAAATTCTATCCTAGGTTCTCATGCAAACAATAACTAGCATATATGACTCAATAATTATTCTATCAAGTATTCACCCCCCCACACATAAAATTCACATTGTCCTCAATGTAAAAGCAATCAAGAAAACAATTCATGCAATATTATCTTACCAAAAATAAAAAGTTAAGGTTCATGAAAACATACCTGGGCGGCTTTGATGAAGATAATTATTCAAACATAAAGACAATAGAAAATTAAAGTGATAGGAAAATAAAACTAGATAGAAAGTTTATTAATGAAACTTGAAAAATAAAGACATAAAATAAAGGATAATTAAAGCATAAACTAAATAACTAATCCTAAGATGAATAAAAATAAATCTTAAATCTAAGAACAAATACTTAAGAACTTGATCCAATGGAAAGATTAAGGCAACAAGAACTTGGAGGTCAAGCCTATAATGAAAACTTGCGGCCTAGGAGAGGTGAACCAAGGGAGGAGATTAAAGACAACATCAAATACAAGATCCCAAAGTTCAATGGGAGAGGGACACCTTCGGATTACTTGGATTGGGAGTCAAAGCTAGACATGTATTTTGATTATCACCCCTATGCTGAATCTAAGAAGGTACAAATTGCTATCCTTGAATTTGTTGAGAATGCTTTGAATTGGTATAATCAATTGGTACAGTCAAGGAGAAGAAATTTGGAGAGACCTATAGATACTTGGGCGGAATTGAAGAGTGTCATAAGAAAGAGATTTGTGCCAAGCTACTACATCAACTTCCTTTACCAAAGTTTGCAAACCTTGAGGCAAGGGTCAAAGAGTGTTGATGAGTACTACTCAGAGATGATGTTGTTGATGTCCAGAGCCAAAATTGAGGAACGAACACAAGCCACCATGGCTAGGTTTCTTGCGGGGTTAAATAGAGAGATTCATGATATTGTGGAGATGCAACAATATTTTGATGTTGAGGACTTGTTACAACAAGCTTTGAAGGCCGAGGGACAAGTTAAGAGGAGTGGCGCAAAGAAGGGATTTTCATCATCAAACTCATGGAAAACTCCAATCAAGAAAGATGAGAAATCTTCCAAAGAGAAGGAGGTTGCGCAACAAAAGGGAGTAAGTCCTAAATCCGATTCTAAACCTTCATCTAGTTCTTCCTCTAAATCTCATGTTAAGTGTTTTAAGTGTCAAGGATATGGTCATTATGCCAAAGATTGTGTCAATAAGAAGGTGATGTATCTTAATGATCATGGTGAGATAGTGAGTGAAGATGAGGAATTCAATTTGGGTTCAAGTGGTGATGGGGATGATGAGGAGGAGTCTGCGCAAGGAGAGAGTGATGATGATAGCAAGGGATATGCACTTAAGAATTTGGTTGCTAGAAAGACTTTGAGTGCTTTCGTGAAAGAAGATGTGCACAATCAAAGAGAAAACTTGTTTCATACTAGGATGTATGCGAATGGGAAACCTAGTAGTGTGATCATTGATGGTGGAAGTTGTACCAATATAGCTAGTGTTTACTTAGTGAAGGAGATGCAATTACCCACCACCAAACACCCTAAACCTTATAGTTTAGGATGGATCGACGACAAGGAGGAAATTAAAGTTAACAAACAAGTTTTAGTTTCTCTTTCTTTGGGCAGGTACAATGAAGATGTTTTGTGTGATGTTCTACCAATGCAAGCATGTCATGTACTACTTGGTCGACCATGGCAATTTGACAACAAGGTAAATCATGATGGTGAGGCCAATCAGTATACTTTCATGTGTGGTAAGAAGCCTTTTACTTTAATTCCTTTATCACCTCAAGAAGCTTTAAAGGATCAATTGAAATTGATGGATGATTTTGCTAAATTAGAATCTGAATATAGGGCTCAAGAAAAGATAAAGCATGCTAATTCTAGTTCTAATTGTGTTGAAAACAAGGCTGTTTTGGTTGATAGTTCTAAGAAAGTTGTTAAAGAGTGTATGTTAGCTACTAAGAGTGAGATTAAAAATGCTTTGAATAATAATTCTGTTTTGATCTTGCTTATGCTTAAAAATACACTTGTTGCTACTAACAACTTGGATGGAGAGCTTCCAAGCAACATTGTTTCTCTTTTGAGTGATTATGCAAAATTTGTTTCCTGAGGAGATTCCTAGTGGTTTACCACCAATTAGAGGGATTGAACATCAAATTGACTTCATCCCTGGGGCGCAAATTCCAAACAAGCTAGCATATATGACAAACCCTGATGAAACAAAGGAGTTGGAGAAACAAGTTGGAGAGCTACTTCAAAAAGGCTATGTGCACGAGAGTCTTTCTCCATGTGCAGTTCCAGTTTTGCTTGTTCCTAAGAAGGATGGAACTTGGAGAATGTGTGTTGATTGTAGGGCAATAAACAACATAACAGTTAAGTATCGTCACCCTATTCCTAGATTAGATGATATGCTTTATGAATTGCATGGTTCTTGCTTATTTTCAAAGATTGATCTTAAGAGTGGATATCATCAAATTCGCATGAAAGAGGGTGATGAATGGAAAACTGCTTTTAAAACTAAGTTAGGATTGTATGAATGGTTAGTTATGCCTTTTGGATTAACTAATTCACCTAGTACTTTCATGAGATTAATGAATCATGTTTTAAGAGCTTATATTGGAAAGTTTGTTGTTGTTTATTTTGATGATATACTTGTGTATAGCCGCAACTTAGAGGAACATATTGAGCATTTGAGATGTGTTTTAGATGTACTTAGGGTTGAGAGGTTGTATGCTAACCTTAAAAAGTGCACCTTTTGCACAAACAAGCTTGTTTTCTTGGTTTGTGGTTCTGCGCAAGGTATACATGTTGATGAGGAGAAGATCAAAGCCATCAAGGATTGGCCAACCCCCACCAACGTTGGTCAAGTGAGATCCTTCAATGGCTTAGCCGGATTCTATAGGAGGTTTGTTAAGGATTTTAGCACCTTAGTCGCCCCTATTACTAGTGTGATGAAAAAGAATGCACCATTCAAGTGGGGAAAAGAGCAACAAGAAGCATTTGATACTTTGAAGGATAAATTAACTAATGCTCCTTTGCTTGTTTTACCTAACTTTAACAATACTTTTGAGATTGAATGTGATGCTTCAGGTGTAGGTATTGGCGCAGTGGTCATGCAAGGAGGAAAACCCGTGGCATACTTTAGTGAGAAGTTGAATGGGGCTGCGTTGAACTATCCTACATATGATAAGGAGTTGTATGCTCTTGTTAGAGCATTACAAACTTGGCAGCATTATTTGTGGCCTAAGGAGTTTGTGATTCACACGGATCATGAGAGCTTGAAGTACTTAAAGGGCCAACAAAAGCTGAATAAGAGGCATGCTAAGTGGATTGAGTTCATTGAATCCTTTCCATATGTGGTGCGCTACAAGAAAGGTAAGGAGAATGTTGTAGCCGATGCTTTATCAAGGAGGTATGTTTTACTCCTATGCTTGATTCTAAGTTTCTTGGATTTGAGTTTATTAAAGACTTATATGCTAGTGATGCTTACTTTAGTTGATGTGTTTAAAGCATGTGAGAATTCTGGATTTGGGAAGTATTATAAGCATGATGGATTTTTGTTTAAAGAATCTAGATTGTGTATACCTACTTGTTCTTTGCGTTTTGTGCTTGCGAGTGAATCGCATGAGGGTGGTTTAATGGGTCACTTTGGTGTTGATAGAACATATGAGATATTGCATGAACACTTCTTTTGGCCTAAGATGCGATATGATGTAGGAAAGCATGTTTCTAGTTGCATTACTTGTTTGCAAGCTAAATCTACATCTAAACCTCATGGTTTGTATACTCCTTTGCCTATTCCTCATAAACCATGGACTCATATTATCATGGATTTTGTTTTAGGATTACCTCGTTCTAGGAGAGGTAAAGATTCTATCTTTGTGGTTGTTGATAGGTTTTCTAAGATGGCACACTTTATTGCATGCACCAAAACTGATGATGCCATTAATGTAGCTAATTTGTTCTTTAAAGAGATTGTTAGACTACATGGAATGCCTAGGACGATTGTGAGTGATAGAGATGCTAAGTTCTTAAGTCACTTTTGGAGAACTTTGTGGGCTAAGTTAGGTACTAAGTTATTATTTTCAACTACTTGTCATCCTCAAACTGATGGTCAAACTGAAGTAGTTAATAGGTCTTTGTCAACCTTACTTAGAGCATTGATTAAAAAGAACTTAAGAACTTGGGAAGATTGTTTGCCTCATGTTGAATTTGCATACAATAGAAGCATACATAGTACAATTGGATTTTCACCTTTTGAATGTGTGTATGGCTTTAATCCATTAACCCCATTGGATTTGTTGAGTTTACCTTTGAGTGTGCAAGTTGACATGGATGGGCAACGCAAGGCAGATTTTGTTAGGGATCTTCATGTAAAGGTTAGAGCTCAAATTGAGAAGAAAACACAACACTACATGAAGAATGCTAACAA
>AWUE01024807.1:0-20261 GCA_001974825.2 Corchorus olitorius
GAACCATGGACTCATATTAGCATGGATTTTGTGTTAGGATTACCTCGTTCTAGGAGAGGTAAAGATTCTATCTTTGTGGTTGTTGATAGGTTTTCTAAGATGGCACACTTTATTGCATGCACTAAAACTGATGATGCCATTAATGTAGCTAATTTGTTCTTTAAAGAGATTGTTAGACTACATGGAATGCCTAGGACGATTGTGAGTGATAGAGATGCTAAGTTCTTAAGTCACTTTTGGAGAACTTTGTGGGCTAAGTTAGGTACTAAGTTGTTATTTTCAACTACTTGTCATCCTCAAACTGATGGTCAAACTGAAGTAGTTAATAGGTCTTTGTCAACCTTACTTAGAGCATTGATTAAAAAGAACTTAAGAACTTGGGAAGATTGTTTGCCTCATGTTGAATTTGCATACAATAGAAGCATACATAGTACAATTGGATTTTCACCTTTTGAATGTGTGTATGGCTTTAATCCATTAACCCCATTGGATTTGTTGAGTTTACCTTTGAGTGTGCAAGTTGACATGGATGGGCAACGCAAGGCAGATTTTGTTAGGGATCTTCATGTAAAGGTTAGAGCTCAAATTGAGAAGAAAACACAACACTACATGAAGAATGCTAACAAGGGGCGCAAAGAGGTCATTTTGAACCCGGAGATTGGGTTTTGTTGCATCTAAGGAAGGAAAGGTTCCCTGAGAAGAGGAAGTCTAAGCTATTACCTCGTGGAGATGGTCCATTCCAAGTCTTGGAGAGGATCAACAACAATGCCTACAAGCTAGATCTTCCTAGTGAATATGGTAATGTAAGTGCTACTTTTAATGTCTCAGACTTATCCTTGTTTGATAATGATGCAGATTTGAGGACAAATCCTTTTTTAAGGGAGAGGGGATGATGCGCCAAGGACTCATCATGGTCTTGAAGAGCATAATGGAGATCATGGAGAAGATGTGCATATGCGGCAAAAAAGACTTGGAGAAGCTTTAAGATGCTAGGGAAGAAGTTTCAAGCTCATCGGAGTTGCTTAAGATGCCATTTGATCCATTGAAGATGCCATTAGGCCCAATGACAAGGGCAAGAGCTAAAAGGTTCAAGGAAGCTTTGTTTGGCCTCATTAGAGTTCATCTTGAAGAGTTTAAAGCCATCGAAGATCATTTGAACCCCATTGGAGATCATCAACAAAGGAATATTCCCATCGATTCCAAGTTGTGCATTCTTCTTGAAATCGATGAGCATTAGGTCATTAGAGTTGTAATTTGGCCATTGTGGGCTTAATTCTATCTTAGATTAGTTATTTATTTAGTTAAGAACCTTATTTGGGTTGGGCCTTGTTTAATTAAGTCCAATCCTTAGTTATTTTTCTATTGGTTGTATTTTTGGATAGTTTCTAGAAGCTTCATTAGGGTTAGCCGCCTATGACTATTGAGGAGGCGGTTTAGGGTGTTTTCTAAGGGGGGGTTGCGCAAGGCTTTGCCTATATAAAGGCTCTACCTCCCTTTTGTAAACACAAGTTAAGTTTTCAATAAAGAATTTGAGGTTATTCAGCCAATTTGATTATCTTAGCTTCATTGTTCTAGTTTGAGCAAAACTTAGGGTTCTTCAATCTTGTAGATTCCTAGCAAACAATTAAGTTGTGTTGCTTGATTGTTTGTGAATCTTGTGTTCTTGAGTTGACAATTGCAGGTCTAATTGAAGACTTAAGGCCGACAAAAGAAGAGGAATCACCTTGTGAAGGTCATCGATCTACCCATCTAGAAGTTGAAGAAGTTCAAGTCGAGTTTGATAGATTTTCAAGGCTAGATTTGAATCTAATACAACTAGATTCGTATCAACAATTATAACATGGATCATTGATATCTAATAATTATGAAAACAAAGAATAGCTTGTTGGCATTAAATCCTAAATTACCTTAATTAGATAAGATTACCCGTTAAGCCTTAAATTACCCCTTTTATTTCCTAACAAATCAATCACCCGTCAAGGCTTAAAGATTAACCAAGAAACAAAGCATTAAGAATTAGTAATTTATACAAGCACAAAGAGCAATTTCTCACTCAATGTTCCTTATCTCTCTTGGAAGGAGTTTCCACCCTCAACCAATTGCTACAAATAACTAAGCCTGAACGTCAATCCTCAACTTAATCTAGCTAATGTTAACTTAATTTATCAAGAAAGTGCCGGCTCAATCCATCAAAACAAGCAACATAGAATTAAAATAGAGATCAAAGGAATACTCTAACAATTGTCATATAAAAGCACAAAATCTCACCATTATATAAGTAAAGAGATTAATTAAATTCTACATTGGAGAAAAGAAAAGGATTACTCACTCATGAATTTTTGTGAGCATCCAAAGAATAAGAAGAAAAACTTATCTTATGGATGGGAAGAAGAGGGGGCGGCGGCTCCAAGGCTTTTTTCCTCCAAATCTTCAACAATTCTTCAAAATACAATTTCTAGATCTACATACCTTAAAAACCTAGACCTAAGGTGGCTATTTATAGTGGAAATAGCCCTAAACACTCCAATTCTAACTAGGATAGGACTCTAGGACGGTTTTGGGATTGACTTGGTCTCCAAGTTGGGTTAAAAGTCTTCCTAGAGTGGAATCCAAGTCAAAATAGGATCCTGAAAAATTCTGGATTCGTGCAGGAACTTCGACAGCGGTTTTGGGCTTGAAGATGGCAGAATTGGGTCTTGGACTTCAAAGGAAGTTGTAGATCTCGAAGTTAGCTTTCCAACGCCTACTCATGGGCCAAAACGGAGGTCTGAGAAGAACGTTATGGCCTTTTTACCGAGACTGCGCTGAATCCTAATCCTGTTAGGACTAGTATCGGGAATAAGCGGAAATTGGATATTTCCTTGGATATAGGCGGCACAAATTGGGTTTTTAATTCCAATTTTGGGCTTATATGGGCTGAGTATTATCCCATATAAAATATCCAAAATTTCAAAGCTTCCAGGCTTCTTCATGGCTTGTCTTCAATCCTTCGCAATTAAAGCTCCAATCTTCAATTCTTGCTTCTTGAAATAATTCTTCAATGATCTTCAAATCTTCAAATTATCTTCAATGAGTCTTCAAACACGAACTTCGAATCTCCAAATCTATACTCAAAATTACTTTGCACCTATCTGTGTAAAAAGTCATCAAAATAGCTCCAAAAGTAGTGAAAATTAACAAATTCTCAATTTCACATCACTTAAGGACTCAAAACACAAATATTATCAAAATAGCATATATTTAAGCATAAATAGATCCAAAAACATAGTAAAATAACCATAAAAATAGGGTTGTTTTTGGTTCGATCAATGACACATGTTGATGACAAGCCTTTCTCCATTTGACACATGTTAGTCAACAATAGTGGCTTGGAAAACCACTTGGGTGAAGCTTTCATTTTTGATTGGTTTGAAGTATGGTGACATCAAGTGGATAAAACATCATCATTTTGTGCATGGAAAATGGAATTTCGTCCACCCACAATCCCAACTAGTTTCACACTTGTTTCCATAAGCTAATTAGCATTTCTAGCTAATTTGGGGGCTGTTTTAATTAGCTTATAATTTCAGCTTGCTAAACTAGTTTAATCAGCTCTAGTTAAGTGTGTTTAGCTCTAAATAGGTGCTATATAAGCACTAGAACGTGATGAGCTCTTTAGTTGTTGAACTTTGTTCAAAGCTTGTAACCTTGTTTAGGTTGTCAAGAACTTCCTATGTCATTTTGAGTGGTGAATTTTTGTATCTCAATTTGATTTGGGAATTAATAGAAGTTTCTGTATCCTTGTTGATTTCAAGTTGTGGTGATTTTCTGTATCAATTTGAATCACTTGGTGGTGAGCTTCGACCAATTCAAACACTTGGTGGTGATTTTTTGTATCTTTGTGATCTTGAATCCGTGTGCTTAAACCTTTACTTTATTATTGAATCCATCCCTTAAATAATCCAAATACTTCATTTCCTACCTTTCTTGTTGCATTTTGGTGTTTAAATTGATTTTAAGCACTTGAGTTAAAATTCTGTTTTTCATAACAACTCTTGAAATCTCTTACTTTTAGCCAACCCCGTATCAGAACTCTCTTTGATTGAAAAACTTAACTTAGGTCTTTACAATAGGGGTCAAAACCTTCATATAGTAGTAGGTTTTGACCAATATCCAAAAATAAAACCTATGGGGCGTCCTAACATATGGGCTAGGGTAAAACTAGTCCAAACCCAACTAGGAAAAGGAAATAAAGACAGATTTAAACAAGGATTGGACTTATATAAACAAGGCCCAACCCAAATAACATCCTAACTTAAATAAGCTATTCTAAGATAGAATTAAGCCCACACATGGCCAAATTGATCTATCAAGCCCAATTAGGTTTCAATAACAAGCAAAGTGACGAGCTTGGAATGGATGCAAGTCTTCTTGCCCAAATCATCATCAAAGCTCTTCAATTGAACTTCAATGGTGTTCATATCATCTAGATAAGTTTGAACAAGGCCCATGAGTGCATCCTTGAATCTCTTAGCTCTTGCTCTACTCATCGGACCAATAGGCATCTTTAATGCATCAAATGGCATCTTCTTGGTGCGTCGAACATGCTCAACGATATCTCCATCATCTTCATGCTTCTCCATGCTTCCTTGCACTCCATGCTCATCCTTTCCATGATCTCCATTGTCATCTTCAAGTCCATGATAAGCCCTTCGCGCATCATCCCCTCCCTATTGAAAAGGATTTATCCTCCAATCTGCATCATTATGAAACAAAGACAAATCAGCAACATTAAAAGTAGCAACTAACTAGGAAGATCTAGCTTGTAGTGAACAACAATGCCTACACCAAATGCATCACATTCAATCTCAAAAGTAGAATTAAAATTAGGTAAAACAAGAAGAAGGGCATTAGAAAGCTTAGTCTTTAATGTGTCAAATGCTTCTTGTTGTTCTTGACCTCACTTGAATGGTGCATTCTTCTTCATCACACTTGTTATAGGTGCTGCCAAGGTGCTAAAGTCCTTAACAAACCTCCTATAAAATCTAGCCAAACCATGGAATGATCTCACTTGTCCAACATTGGTTGGAGTTGGCCAATCTTTGATGGCTTTGATCTTTTGTTTATCAACCTCTATACCTTGCGCACTCACCACAAAACCAAGGAAAACAAGCCTATTTGTGCAAAAGGTGCACTTCTTAAGGTTAGCATACAACTTCTCAACCCTAAGTACATCTAACACACATCTCAAATGCTCTACATGTTCCTCTAGAGTGCGGCTATACACAAGTATATCTTCAAAGTAAACAACAACAAACTTACCAATAAAAGCTCTCAAAACATGGTTCATTAACCTCATAAAAGTATTAGGTGCATTAGTCAATCCAAAAGGCATAACTAACCATTCATACAATCCAAGCTTAGTTTTAAAGGCAGTTTTCCATTCATCACCCTCTTTCATGCGAATTGATGGTACCCACTCTTAAGATCAATCTTAGAAAATAAACAAGCACCATGTAATTCATCTAACATATCATCTAATTTAGGAATAGGGTGACGATACTTAACTGTTATGTTGTTGATAGCTCGACAATCAACACACATCCTCCAAGTTCCATCCTTTTTAGGAACAAGCAAAAGAGGAACAACACATGGAGAAAGGCTTTCTCGCACATAACCTTTTTCAAGCAACTCTCCAACTTGTCTGTCCAACTCCTTTGTCTCATCAAGATTTGTCCTATAAGCTGGCCTATTAGGTATTTGCGCCCCAGGGATGAAATCAATTTGATGCTCAATCCCTCTAATTGGTGGCAATCCACTAGGAATTTCTTCAGGAAACACATCTACGTAATCACTCAAAAGAGAAACAATATTGCTTGGAAGTTCTCCAGCCAAGTTGTTAGTGCTCATAAGTGTATTTTTAAGCAAAAGTAAGATCAAAACAGAATTATCATGCAAAGCACTCTTAATCTCACTCTTAGTAGCTAACATACACTCTTTAACAACTTTGTTAGAGTTAGTTTTCTTATCAACCAAAACAGCATTGTTTTCAACGCATTTAGCACTAGTGCTAGCTTCATGTTTCTCTTTTTCTTTAGTTCAATATTCAACTTCCATTATAGCAAATTCCTCTCTCAACTTAATTTGATCTTTTAAAGCTTCTTGATAAAGGAACTAAAGTAACAGGAACCTTACCACACATAAAGGAGTACTTCTTTTTCTCACCATCATGCTTCACCTTGTTGTCATATTGTCATGGTCGACTAAGTAGTACATGGCATGCTTGCATTGGCAAAACATCACACAAAACGTCCTCCTTGTACCTGCCTAAGAAAGAGAAACTAAAACTTGCTTGTTAACCTTATTTCTTCTCTATCATTGAACCAACCTAAACTATTGGGTTTTGGATGTTTGGTAGTGGGTACAACTCCCACCATCAATTATCACACTACTAGACTTCCCATTCACATAACACCTAGTATGGAACAAATTCTCCCTTTGGTTTTGCACATCACCTCTTACATAAGCACTCAAAGTTCTCCAAGCAACCAAACTCTTAAGTGGTGGTATCTCATCATCATCATCATCATCATCATCATCACTTGTAGCCACATCTTCTTCCCTTTCATCCTCTCCATCTCCACTAGATCCTAAGTTGAATTCCTCATCTTCACTCACAAGTTCACCATGCTCATTAAAATACAACACCTTCTTATTAACACAATCCTTAGTATAGTGACCCAATCCTTGACACTTAAAACACTTAATGTGAGTTTTAGAAGAAGAACTAGATGAAGATTTTGAATCGGTTTTGGGACTTACAAACTGTTTTTGTGCCAGCTCCTTCTCCTTGCTTGGTGTTTTCTCATCTTTCTTGTAAGAAGGTTTCCTTGAGTTACTAGATGATGAAAAACCCCTCTTGGCCGAAACTCCCCTTCTAAATTTACCTTCAGCCCTTAAAGCATGTTGCAACATCTCCTCTACATCATAGTGTTGTTGCATCTCCACTATATCATGAATTTCTCTATTCAAGCCCGCAAGAAACCTAGTGATGCGCCAAGGACTCATCATGGTCTTGAAGAGCACAATGGAGATCATGGAGAGGATGTGCATATGCGGCAAGGAGGCTTGGAGAAGCTTGAAGATGCTAAGGAAGAAGTTTCAAGCTCATCGGAGTTGCCTAAGATGCCATTTGATCCATTGAAGATGCCATTAGGCCAAATGACAAGGGCAAGAGCTAAAAGGTTCAAGGAAGCTTTGTTTGGCTTCATTAGAGTTCATCTTGAAGAGTTTAAAGCCATCGGAGATCATTTGAAGCCCATTGGAGATCATCAACAAATGAATATTCCCATCGATTCCAAGTTGTGCATTCTTCTTGAAATCGATGAGCATTAGGTCATTAGAGTTGTAATTTGGCCATTGTGGGCTTAATTCTATCTTAGATTAGTTATTTATTTAGTTAAGAACCTTATTTGGGTTGGGCCTTGTTTAATTAAGTCCAATCTGATACGAATCTAGTTGTTTTAAGATTCAAATCCACTCTTGTGACCCGCCAAGAATCAACTTGAACAACTTTCAACTTCTAGATGTGTATGTCGACAATCTCACCCAAGCAATCTTCTTCTTTCGTCGGCCTTAGACCTCCAATTAGACCTGCAATTGGACACCTAAGATCACAAGATTCACAAGCAATCAAGTATCACAACTTAATTGTTTGCTAGGACTCTACAAGATTGAAGAACCCTAAGTTTTGCTCAAACTAAAACAAAGAAGCTAAGATAATCAATTTAGGGGGGGGGGGGGGGGGCTCTGATCTAAATCCTAAGCCTTAAGGGTAAAGGAAAAGGCTAGGAAGGAGCTAGGAAAGATCCTACTCCTTATTCTACTAGGAAAAGGAAAATAACAAGTCCTATTAAAACAAGGATTGGACTTAGTCAAACAAGGCCCACCCCATTGTCATCTAAACTAAATAAATAGCTAATTAAAATAGAATAAAGCCCACAATGGCCAAATTACAACTCCAATGGCCTAATACTCATCGATTTCAAGTAGAGTACATAACTTGGAATCGATGGGAATATTCCTTTGGTGATGATCTCCAATGGGCTTCAAATGATCTCCAATGGCCTTGAACTCGTCAAGATGAACTCTAATGAGGCCCAATAATGCTTCCTTGAACCTTTTAGCTCTTGCTCTTGTCATTGGGCCTAATGGCATCTTAGGCAATTCCAATGAGCTTGAAACCTTCTCCAATGAGCTTGGAACCTTCTCCAATGAGCTTGGAACCTTCTCCAATGAGCTTGGAACTTGCTCCAATGATCTCCTAGCATCTTCAAGACCATGATGAGTCCTTGGCGCATCATCCCCTCTCCCTTGAAAAGGATTTGTCCTCAAATCTGCATCATCATCAAACAAGGATAAGTCCGAGACATTAAAAGTAGCACTTACATTACCATAGATCTAGCTTGTATGCATTGTTGTTGATCCTCTCCAGAACTTGGAATAGACCATCTCCACGGGGTAAGAGCTTAGACTTCCTCTTCTCAGGGAACCTTTCCTTCCTTAGATGCAACCAAACCCAATCTCCAGGTTCAAAGATGACCTCTTTACGCCCCTTGTTAGCATTCTTCATGTAGTGTTGTGTTTTCTTCTCAATTTGAGCTCTAACCTTTGTATGAAGATCCCTAACAAAATCTGCCTTGCGTTGCCCATCCATGTCAACTTGCACACTCAAAGGTAAACTCAACAAATCCAATGGGGTTAAAGGATTAAAGCCATACACACATTCAAAAGGTGAAAATCCAGTTGTACTATGTATGCTTCTATTGTATGCAAATTCAACATGAGGCAAACAATCTTCCCAAGTTCTTAAGTTCTTTTTAATCAATGCTCTAAGTAAGGTAGACAAAGTCCTATTAACTACTTCAGTTTGACCATCAGTTTGAGGGTGACAAGTAGTTGAAAATAACAACTTAGTACCTAACTTAGCCCACAAAGTTCTCCAAAAGTGACTTAAGAACTTAGCATCTCTATCACTCACAATCGTCCTAGGCATTCCATGTAGTCTAACAATCTCTTTAAAGAACAAATTAGCTACATTAATGGCATCATCAGTTTTAGTGCATGCAATGAAGTGTGCCATCTTAGAAAACCTATCAACAACCACAAAGATAGAATCTTTACCTCTCCTAGAACGAGGTAAGCCTAACACAAAATCCATGCTAATATGAGTCCATGGTTCATGAGGAATAGGCAAAGGAGTATACAATCCATGAGGTTTAGATGTAGATTTAGCTTGCAAACAAGTAATGCAACTAGAAACATGCTTCCCTACATCATATCGCATCTTAGGCCAAAAGAAGTGTTCATGCAAAATTTCATATGTTCTATCAACACCAAAGTGACCCATTAAACCTCCCTCATGCGATTCCCTCACAAGCACAAAATGCAAAGAACAAGTAGGTATACACAATCTAGATTCCTTAAACAAAAATCCATTATGCTTATAATACTTTCCAAATCCAGAATTTTCACATCCTTTAAACACATCACTAAAATAAGCATCACTAGCATATAATTCCTTAATGAACTCAAATCCAAGAAATTTAGAATCAAGCATGGAAAGTAAAACATACCTCCTTGATAAAGCATCGGCTACAACATTCTCCTTACCTTTCTTGTAGCGCACCACATATGGAAAGGATCTGATCGGTCGTCAGCAATCATAAAAATAAAATCCCAACAAACTCCTAACTAAGTAGATAGGGTAAGTAGGGGTCGATCCCACAGAGAAGGGTGCTAGACTTTATCCGAAAATTCAGTCCTTAAAATCTCTTAAAAACAACACAGAAAGCAGAGGGTTTAGAATAACAATTAAGAAGAAAACAATTATACTAGAAAACAAAGCAGAGTAAATTAAATCTAAGTCTATGGCAGATAAGAAAGAAAACAATTATTAAGGGTATACTTCTTCACTAATGGTAGAAAACAATCAAATTAATTATGGGTCCTTGATTTAAAAGATAAATTTAATATTAAATTCATGATGATAACTGGTCTAGGGAAAACCCTAACATGCTATTTAGATAAGATTAGCCGTCAATCCTTAAATTACCCCTTTCTCCTCCTAACTAATCGATTAGCCGTCAAGTCTTAAAGATTTGCTAGGATTCAAAGCATTAAGATCAACTTTTATTAGTTCTTTCACACATGCTTAATAAATAAAACCATACAACAACCAGATAAATCTGATCACTGGCATGCAAACCCAATTAACCCGCCGTCAAGCGCGGCTAACTTGCTACACACAATCAAACATGAACGTCAATCCACTATTTGATCTAACCAACAATCTCTCAAATTACCTCTTTAGTGGCCACAATAAATCAATAAAGATCAAGATTGTAGAATTAAAACAGAGTTTAACATGCTATCTATCAAGAATAAAATACCAAATTATAAGAATAGAAATCTCACCATATTTAATTGATTGAATTCACCAAAGGATCAGAAGTATTAAGAATTTTGCTACTCATGGATTCGGGAAAATCCATGAGCGGCATAAGAGTACTTACAGGACTACGGAGGGGCGAAATCTCCTTGACAAAAACCTAGGTATGCCGCACCCCTCTATGGCTAGAGAGGGTGGCAGCACCCTTTGCCTAAAAAACTAGAAGAAAACTAGAAGAAAAGATCTAAAACTAATTGGTGTGTGTTGATATGTAAGGTATGTGATTTGTGTTACAGGAGGTGGCTATTTATAGTGGAAATAACCCTAGAAATTCCAATCCTAACTTGGAAAGGGGTCTAAGTCGGTTTTGGGTCTAACTTAGACTCCAAGTTAGATTAAACGTCATCATAGAGTAGAATCCAAGTTAAAATAGGATCATGAATAAATCCTGAATTCGTGCAGTGACTTCGACAGCATTTTTGGGCTTGAAAACGACAGAACTGGGTCTTGGACTTCAAAGGAAAGTTGTAGATCTCGGAGTTAGCTTTCCAATGAGTACTCATGGGCTTCAATTGGAGGTCTGAGTAGAAAGTTATGATTTTTCTACCAAAACTGCACCTGAATCCTAATCCTGTTAGGACTAGAATCTTGAATCTACATGATTTGGATATTTCCTTGGATATAGGAGTTATTAATTGAGATTTTAATTCCAATTAATGATTTATATGGGCTGAGTATCTTCCCATATAAAATATCCAAAAATACCAAAGCTTGAAGGCTTATCCATGGCTTGTCTTCAATTACGGCTCCAATCTTCAATTCTTGCTCTTGAAATAAATCTTCAAAAATCTTCAAGTCTCCAAATTATCTTCAAATGGTCTTCAAACACGAAATTCGAATCTCCAAATCTATTCTCAAAATTGCTTTGCTAAAATCTGTGTAAAAAGTCATCAAAATAGCTCCAAAAATAGTGAAAAATAACAATTTCTCATTTTCACATCACTTAAAGGCTAAAAACACAAATATTATCAAAATAGCATATATTTAAGCATAAATGGGTCCAAAAACATAGTAAAATAGCCGTAAAAATAGGGTCTAATTTAGCTCAATCATATTTCCCCCACACTAAATCTTTGCTAGTCCCTAGCAAACTAGTGTAGAAAACTATGAAAATCACTAAACTTGAACACCTAAAAACAATCATATAATCCTAAACTAATGCAAATCAAAATTCCATTTTAATTTAAAAATTTTCAAAAACTTTGAATGCATACACATATTAAGGATCAATGCAATTACGAAATCAAAATAACAAAGAATCATAAGAGCACTTAATTCAAAAGATCAACAAATAACAAGCATCTTTATTCTTAAGTAACCATAATTAATGTAGTTCTAATCACTTACCATTCATTACATCCTATAATTACTTCTTTCCATAAGCTTATGTCTTCACTTTTATCTCCATTACTCAAAGGAATGCATATCACGGATACAAATCAAGGATTTTCGTGTGGGTTATAATAGTTTGTCAAAGGGTAATTGATTTTTAGAAAATTGAGGTTACTAACCTCGAAGTGTTCATGATTTGGGGTTACTAACTCCCATTTTTGAGGCTACTAGCACTCTAGAAGGACTCCTTTTTATTTTTTCAGAGGGACAATATTTCTGCAATTCCATGCCTTTTATCCTCTTTCCAAGGGTTACTAATTCCTTTTGTTAAAGAAAAGAGTGACAACAATGGATTGATATATATATTTTTTAAAGTATGCAGAAATACCTCTTCTCCTCTTGCATGAAAACACTTCTTTTTATGAAAACAATTTTTTTAACTACCCTTTTATATAAGTAGTCCCCCACACTTGTTCTTGACATATCCATAACATACTTTCAAAATTGTAATCTCAATAAAAATTAAACATAAGTTCTAGAAATAGGCACTCATAGAAAATAATGAACAATAAGATCATATCACAAAACTTCAATTATACCTAATCTAAGAAATCAGATATCACGCTATAAATCAATCAATCAAATAAAACATTCTTGAAATTCTAAGTATTAATCAATCATAATCAAATCAATCAATCAATATATGCATGAAATTTCAAAATTTTCGAAAAAATTATAGCATATTAAGTTTATGATGCATGCAGACTCTCTCCCCCACACTGAAAAGACACATTGTCCTCAATGTGGAAACACATAAGAAATTGACACAAACAATTGATATTATGCATGCTCATGTGGTTTATTTAAATGCATGAAATAAAAACTAACACTAACAATTAATTCACATCAAAGAACATGCAAGCAATCAAATCAATAATCAATCAAGACAAAATAATGCAAGGAAAATTAAAAAGATAGGGTTAAAGAAAGCTTCTCTGTTTGTAGGCATAAGCTCCATCATTGCTTCTGAAACTGGACTCCTTTCGAATTCAACTTGCAATCGTCCAAATTAGGCTCCATTTGCTCTCCTTCGATTCTTCATGTGAAATCATTGGGTTGCCTCCCAATAAGCGCCTTTCTTTAAGAGTCTTTGGCTAGACTGCCTTAAAGAAATTATTCTTCAAGGGTGAAGGAACTATGGGTATATTCCTTCAACAAGTCCACAATGATTTTGAGAGTATCATTGATGGCTTTGAGAACTTCAAGTTGAATTTCATCAAAACTTGAATTCATCAAAGTTGATGTGGCGGCTTGGAATGGCGACACGGGATTAACCGGTGGTGGCATGGTGTATGGCCGGTAATGGCTTAGTAGTGGCGCGGCTCTGGGTAGCGCGGATGGCTGGGCAAGGCGCGCGGAGGATGCAGCGCTGGCCGGGCATGGCTGGGCACTTGGCTTGGCTGTGGCCGGTCCTAGCCGGGCATGAGGCGCGACTGAAGCCTGGAATGGCGCGGAGTAGTCTGGGCGTGGCCAGGCAGAGGGCTCGGATGGCCGGAACATGGCCGGGCAGGTATCTCGGTGCGGCTTGGGTATGGCCGGTCCTATCCGGGCATTGTGCGATAATGGCCGGGCCACAGCCGGGTAATGGCCGGCTGGGTTAGCACGATCATGGCCTTGAAAATCTTCCTTTGGTTCCTTGGCTTCCATCTTCTGCTTCTCTCCGTGTGGCTGAACTATGTGCTTGTTGGCTTCTTGCTCTTCCTTTGAGGTTGAAAGTTTCGTCCTTCGGGATAATTCTTCAAACGCATAATATGCATTCTTCGGGGTTCTCTTCAACATTGGAGTGCGACTAAAGGAATCAACAAGAACTCGATCTTTGAGTCCTAATCCTCCATAGAAGATTTGGATTAGAATTCCTTTATTGAATCCATGTTGAGGGCAATCGATACACAACTTCTTAAATCTCCCCCAAAATTGGTGGAAATTCTCGTAGTAGCGTTGTCGAATGTCTTTTATCCTTTGTCTTCCTTCGGAAATCTGGGCAGACGTCATCGATGAAGATTCTTCTCGGGCTCCTTTCTTTGTACTTTTACCACTCACAACACAAACAAACTTGTTAGAGTTCAATGGCGATTGAGATGAAATTCTAGGGTGGATTACATCACCATCAAATTCCATGGTCAATAAACCATCGAATATATCAATTTTAGTATGGGAAGTTCTTAAGAAGGGTCTTCCTAATAAAAGCGGACATTGATCTTTCGAATGTTCCATCTCCATAACAAAGATGTCAATAGGAAAAATCAAGTGTTCAACTTGAATTAAGACATTCTCTAGAACACCTTTGGGATGAACCAAAGATCCATCAACTAACTGCAGAATCACATCAGTAGTTTTCAAAGGACCAAGATTTAAAGATTGATAAAAAGAAAAAGGCATAACGCTTAAAGATGCACCTAAATCTAGCATAGCATTCTTTATAACACTTCTTCCAATAGAATAAGTAATAGAAAACGTACCTGGATCCTTGCACTTAGGAGGTAAACTCTTTTGAAGCATAGCAGAGACATTAACTCCAGCACGTACCTTACCTTGTAACCTCTTCTTGTTGGTACAAAGTTGCTTAAGTAACTTTGCATAGTTTGGAATTTGTTGAATAGCATCAAGAAGTGGGATGTTGACCTCAACTTTTTGAAGTATCTCCAAAATATCTTGATCATAATCTTCTTTCTTTGACTTCTTCAATCTTGATGGAAAAGGAATGGCGGCATCTACCTTAGAATCAGTCTTGTCGGCGGCAGTCTTCTTGGTGGTTGCGCCATCTTTTCTGGGTTCATCTTCAATCTTGACTTCTTTGGCAGGCACTTGCAATTCTTCTTCTTTGGTGTAGCTTGGCTCTCCTTCATCTTGTGCGGCATGGGTTGGATAGGGGTTTTCCAACTCTTTTCCACTCCTTAAAGTGATTGCACTTATATTCTCCTTAGGAGGTACCTTTGGTTGTGATGGGATCTTTTGTTGACCTTGTGTCTTGAGTTCACTCATGTCACTAGCCAATTGACTGATTTGTTTCCTCATCATCTCCATAGCTTCTCTCATTTGTTGCATCTCGATAGCTTGTGAAGATTGTTGAAAATTAGGCCTTTGATAATTCATTGGCCTTCTTTGATAGTTACCTTGGTTCCCATATTGTTGACTTGGTCGCTCGGCTCTCCAATAAGGTTCAGGCTTCCTTTGATATGCTCCTTGCATTCCAACAACATTGACTTCTTGCGCGGTGTGTTCCAAAGAAGGGCACTTATCAGTGTAGTGTCCTTGTTTACAAGTACCACAAACCTTAGGCACACTTGAAAAATTCGCATTGAATAAATCAGTGAGGGCAGCGACTTGCTCATTTGTTTCTTGAAGTTGTTGCTCCAGTGAGGTGGAATGGGTAGAGACTTCATTGATTCTTCTTGTATTGCCTTCTCTTGAATAGTCTTCTCGAGATCCAAATTGTTGAGTGTTGGCAGCCATGTTCTCCACTAAAGTCCAAGCATCGGTAGGAGTTTTGTCTATGAAGGCTCCTCCACTTGCAGAATCTTTGGAAGATCTGTCAAACGGTAATAGTCCTTTGTAGAAGTATTGGATCAGCAACTGTTCAATGATTTGATGGTTGGGGCAGCTCGCACATAGTGTCTTGAAACGTTCCCAATATTCATGCATTGTCTCTCCATGACGTTGCTTAATTCCGCAAATCTCCTTCCTTATACTTGATACTTTATGAGCAGGAAAGTACTTTTCTAAGAACAACTTCTTAAGACTCGTCCAAGATGTGATTGAACCCGTTGGTAAGAGTTACAACCAATCTTTTGCATGATCCACAAGAGTGAACGGAAAAGTTCTTAGCTTGAATTGGTCTTCAGTGATACCTTGAATATTTGTTGATGTGCAGGCAATCTGGAAATCAGTTAGATGTCGGTGAGGATCTTCTCCAGACAGACCGTGAAATTTGGGTAAAATCTGAGTAAATCCAGATTTAATCTCAAAGTTTGTAGTCGTATCTGGGTATCGAATTGCTAAGCGTTGTGCATTGACGTTTGGTGCAGACAGCTCTCTCAGGGTCTTAGGTTCTTCGTTTGCCATGTCTTGTGACGATGCTGAAGCAGCAGATCTAGGAGAATTAGATTGATAACTCGAATTGGATGACTCCTCTTCTTGTTGTCGATTTGATTTCTCCTTCCTTAGCGAAAATAGTGTTCTTTCTTGCTCTGGATCAAATTCAAACTCTTTTGTACCACTACTAATTATCTTTGGCATGCAGCTTCCTAGAATAACTAAAAAAAAAAACTCAAAAGAAAATTTGTTAGTAGTAAAAGTTCTTAAACAAAATTAAAATTAAAGGCAGAAAATAAAGAAAATATTTTTTTTCCTAAAACCGCAGAACAAAATTTTTTTTTATGACGCAGAAAAACTCTTTTTTTTTTCGACGCAAAACACAAATAGATTTATTTTGTTAAAATAAAAACGCAAACAAAATTTTTTTTTATGACGCAAAAAACTCTTTTTTTTTTCAAAAACGCAAAACACACAAAATTAAAAACGCAAAATAATTTTTATTTTTTTTAAGAAAAAACGCATAAATTTTTTTTTTTTAGAGAACGCAGAAACAAAGAGAAAATTCCCAGGATTCGTCTCTAGATGAGTCTATTTTCCTTCCCCTGGCAAAAACCAAGAAAAAGTTCCCTTCCCCGGCAACAGCGCCAAAATTTATGATCGGTCGTCAGCAATCATAAAAATAAAATCCCAACAAACTCCTAACTAAGTAGATAGGGTAAGTAGGGGTCGATCCCACTGAGAAGGGTGCTAGACTTTATCCGAAAATTCAGTCCTTAAAATCTCTCAAAAACAACACAGAAAGCAGAGGGTTTAGAATAACAATTAAGAAGAAAATAATTATACTAGAAAACAAAGCAGAGTAAATTAACTTTAAGTCTATGGCAGATAAGAAAGAAAACAATAATTAATGGTATACTTCTTCACCAATGGTAGAAAACAATCAAATTAATTATGGGTCCTTGATTTAAAAAACAAATTCAATATTAAATTCATGATGATAACTGGTCTAGGGAAAACCCTAACATGCTATTTAGATAAGATTAGCCGTCAAGCCTTAAAT
Source organism: Corchorus olitorius (assembly GCA_001974825.2). Taxonomy (NCBI): domain Eukaryota; kingdom Viridiplantae; phylum Streptophyta; class Magnoliopsida; order Malvales; family Malvaceae; genus Corchorus; species Corchorus olitorius. The sequence goes on from AWUE01024807.1 coordinate 16,977, forward strand.
TACCCCTTTCTCCTCCTAACTAATCGATTAGCCGTTAAGCCTTAAAGATTTGCTAGGATTCAAAGCATTAAGATCAACTTTTATTATTTCTTTCACACATGCTTAGTAAATAAAACCATACAACAACCAGATAAATCTGATCACTGGCATGCAAACCCAATTAACCCGCCGTCAAGCGCGGCTAACTTGCTACACACAATTAAACATGAACGTCAATCCGCTATTTGATCTAGCCAACAATCTCTCAAATTACCTCTTTAGTGGCCACAATAGATCAATAAAGATCAAGATTGTATAATTAAAACAGAGTTTAACATGCTATCTATCAAGAATAAAATACCAAATTATAAGAATAGAAATCTCACCATATTTAATTGATTGAATTCACCAAAGGATCAGAAGTATTAAGAATTTAGCTACTCATGGATTCGGGAAAATCCATGAGCGGCATAAGAGTCCTTACAGGACTACGGAGGGAGGAAATCTCCTTGACAAAAACCTAGGTATGCCGCACCCCTATATGGCTAGAGAGGGTGGCGGCACCCTTTGCCTAAAAAACTAGAAGAAAACTAGAAGAAAAGATCTAAAACTAATTGGTGTGTGTTGATATGTGAGGTATGTGATTTGTGTTACAGGATGTGGCTATTTATAGTGTAAATAACCCTAGAAATTCCAATCCTAACTTGGAAAGGGGTCTAAGTCGGTTTTGGGTCTAACTTAGACTCCAAGTTAAATTAAAAGTCATCCTAGAGTTGAATCCAAGTTAAAATAGGATCCTGAAAAAATCCTGAATTCGTGCAGTGACTTCGACTGCATTTTTGGGCTTGAAAACGGTAGAACTGGGTCTTGGACTTAAAGGAAAGTTGTAGATTTCGGAGTTATCTTTCCAACGAGTACTCATGGGCTTCAATCGGAGGTCTGAGCAGAAAGTTATGATTTTTCTACCATAACTGCGCCTGAATCCTAATCCTTGTAGACACCCATTTTTGTCCATATCCTTTTAATTTAAATCAATTTATTTCTTAATTGGCATTAGAATCAACTAGGGGGCATTTTGGTCATTTTCAAAAATTCAGGGGCATTTTGGTCATTTATACACCTAGGGGCATTTTGGTCATTTGTATGTTCAGAGGCATTTTGGTCATTCTAGATTCACTTTTGATTTAAATTAGCAAATTCATTTTTAGTCATCTAAATTGCATTCTGAAAAACCCAAAAGAATCTTAGCATGAGTACCTTTGGCATTTTTGCATATTTCAAGACTTAGCTTCATTTAGTAGTTGCATTTTAATTTTTTTCATTTAAATCAATTCTATTCTAAGTCACATAGGAAGCATTATGGTCACTTACTAGTTCATACTAGTTCATAGTTAGCAATCTTCTATCTGATTAGCATGCTCTTTATTTAAGTATTCCATTCTTAGAAGTTACATGTGCATATTTCATGATTAATTTCAATTAGTAGTTTGACATTGACATCATAGCCATTATTCTCAATACTAAGTCATTGTGGGAAGTCCAATGTTGGTCCATAGTGATTTAATTGGGCTACTTCCTTTCTTCACTTAGTAAAATTTGCATTGTTCATTTGCTACTAAATAAGTTCAATTTAAATTATAGCAAAACATATGTAGAAAATGGAAAATCACCCAAAAAAAGAGAGAGATGAATTACTTTAAAATTTGCTAAGGTACATGATTTACAAAAATGCAAAAGTCCTTTGAATTTCACTTTAATATTGAATGAATGACAAAAAGCTTCAAGTTGATCTTTCTTCCTTGAACCCACATCTGTTTGTGTTTGACAAATTGACTCCATGCCATCACGTGCTAGCTTTCCCATTCCTCTCCCAATTTCATTCCTCACCGTCAATAATCTGAGGCAATCTCCAAAGTAATCTCATGACCTGCAAAACAAAATGAATCAAGGCAAATCAGCAAGATAAATGCAGGGCAACCAGCAGCTCAAGACAGTGAGCTATGATCAAGCATATCAGTGGGAAATACATGCGATTTAGGGCGCACACAATTCAATTCAAAACGGTTGCTAAGACATAATACCTCAAAAGATCATGGCCAGCTGGTTCTTATCGCAGGGGATTCACCTGCACAAAAATCCAAGAGCGGTTAGAGCAGGAAGGGGGGATGAACAATGGAATCTCTCCCTCCCTCTTATCTTAACAACTGGATTCTCTCTCACCAACTGCCCTCTCTGATTCTCTATACACTCATCAAAAATACACACACTGCAAAAATTACGGACTCCCCACAGCTCTGCCCATTTTTCCACATAATTCTCTCATCACCTTCGATTCTCTCTTCATAACAACTATTTCATAGACAATCTCTCATACACAAAAATCTCCACACATACACTACACATTCTTCACAATCACATTGCTCATTCTCCTCGATTCCCACACCACAACCCGAATTTCAAACTCTCATCGCCCCCACTCTCTCTTCAACCTCACTCACACACTTCACGTCCTGGATTTCTTCCCTCTCCTATACAAAATCTCACACTCAAATCCTCCACAAATAAGAACACACACATAAAAGAGCGGTCCTGAAGAAAAACTGATAATTTCCTTCTCAAAAAAGGGAGTTCAGTGGCCTCTCCCTCTCGGTATACACGGAGCCCATTTTTCCTAAAACAAACACCCACTGATAAGCACACCCAAAAGAGTTCTCTCGAAAAATCTCTCTCTACTCTCTCCTTAACACACTAAAAAGGGAACTTAAAAAAAAGATATGAAATTAGTTTAAAGTGGTACCTGGCTCAAGATTTTTGGGGAATCTCGAGTTGAAGAAGGGATTGGAGGGAACCGCTTGAGTCATCTCCCTCTGCCTTTTCATTTCCCAGCAAGACTAAACGGCCTTGGGCTTGTCTCGTTTGGAAGTTTGTTCGTTTTTTCGAAGAGTTCCTTGTTGGCTTTGCGCCAAAGTTTAGGGAAGGGGAGTTTGAGGTTGTTGCGGTGGAGTCTCGCCGGATCTGGTCTCTTTTGTGGTGGGTAGCACTGCTTCGCCTAAGTTGCGGGTTTCACAAAGGGGAAAGACAAAGGGTTTTGCGGCGGAAAAGAATAGAAGCGAGGTATTTAGGGTCTACTGCCGTTTGATGTGGCTGATTCATCTGGGGTGCTTCGGGATTTTGGTTGTCTTGTTGTGGTGAACTTTTGAGGCAGCAGCGGCGTTAGTTAAGATGCTCATCTAGGGTTTCGGGAAAGCAGCAAGGAAGAAGAAGATAGCAAAAAAGAGAGAGCTTTGTTGTTTAAAGGTTTGGCCT
>AWUE01024808.1:0-12582 GCA_001974825.2 Corchorus olitorius
CTAAAACCAAACAGACCCTTAATTGCATGAAAAGCAACCCGTTGCATACCTAAACAAATAGATTTAAAACAACAGTAACCAGTTCGCATAAAATCTCAAATCAGATTAAATATCTAGGATTAAAATAAACTAAATTAAAGTAATAAGACCTAATTGCACTAACTCAGGGACCTACATGAACACGGGATGAACTTTCAGGCTTTATGTGCATTGTATTACATCTAAAGAGACCAGATTGCATTAAAACAGAAACCATAATTATTACATAAGAGAAAAGAGATCAAATTACAAAAATTGCATACTGATTACCCAAATCCAAAATAAAATAGAAACCCTTTTTGATACGTTAAAGACTTAATCAAATATAAATACAAGAGAGGACCAAACAAATAACAATGCAAATTACGTTTCCAAAAAGGAAATTTTACCAGAATGAAAAAAATCAAATTCAAGTGATTCCACGTGAAGATCCAAAATCTAGAAGCTACCCAACCGAAGCCACGTTTCGCTAAAATGAAAAGATTCCTTTGATTACCTTCTTTGTAACTTTATTGTGTCTCTTCTTTCTGTTTTTCCTTATGAATTGCTGCACCTATAGACGTCTCCAATTTGGTCAACCCGAAAGCCAAATTTCCAAAACCCAATAGCTCCACCGTCGGCTATATTTTTACAGAGAGAGTTTTCTGATTTTGACGAAAATCTTTAGCCAAATCCTCACCTCCAACGTGACCTCCCTTTTAAACCTAAAAGAACTCTCCCCCTAACCCTAGGGACTTATCTATTTATACCTAGAGTCATTCCCCTATTGGGTTTGGACTCAATTTACATGAAAAGAAATAAACCCACTTACATGGACCCATAAAAAAAATAAAACATGAGTTTCAATTTTGGACTAAAAATAATGGGCTTATCCTAAAATTAATCAAGCCCAAATTTCAGTGTCTACACTATGGATTGGAAGAAAAGGGGAGGCAGCGGCTCCAACGGCTTTCTCCTCCAAATCTTCAACAATTCTTCAAAATACAATCTCTAGATCTACATACATAAAAACCTAGACCTAAGGTGGCTATTTATAGTGGCTATCCTAGGATAGGACTCTAGGATGTTTTAAGGGCTGACTTGGTCTCCAAGTTGGATTAAAAGTCTTCTTAGAGTAAAATCCAAGTCAAAATAGGATCCTGAAAAATTCTGGAATTGTGCAGAAACTTCGACAGCAATTTCGGGCTTGAAGATGGCAGAATTGGGTCTTGGACTTAACAAAAAGTTGTAAATCTCGAAGTTAGCTTTCCAACGCCTACTCACGGGCCTAAAACGGAGGTCTGAGCAGAAAGTTATGACCTTTTTACTGAGACTGCGTTGAATCCAAGTCCAAGTAGGACTGAGATTTTAACTCCAATTATGGGCTTATATGGGCTGAGTATTATCCCATATAAAATATCCAAAATTCCAAAGCTTCCGGGCTTCTTCATGGCTTATCTTCAATCCTTCGCATTTAAATCTCCAATCTTCAATGCTTGCTTTTGAGAATATTCTTCAATGATCTTCAAATCTTCAAATTATCTTCAATAAGTCTTCAAACACGAACTTCGAATCCCCAAATCTATAGTAAAAATGACTTTGCTCATATCTGTGTAAAAAGTCATCAAAATGTCTCCAAAAGTAGTGAAAATTAACAAATTCTCAATTGCACATCTCATAAAGACTCAAAACACAAATATTATCAAAATAACATATATTTAAGCATAAATAGATCCAAAAATATAATAAAATAGCCATAAAAATAGGGTTGTTTTTGGCTCGATCATCAAGCATAAATTCTCCTAAAAACATAGGGAAATGATCATAAAAATATGGCATATTTTGGTCTAATCAGTCATCCACCCAATTGTTGTCAATTACAACTTTCTCTTTGTCACCTTCTTGGAGCGATAATTAACTGTGAGCATAGATTTGATAGCGCGGCACCAGCCATGGAAGCTTGCCAAACACTCTCAAAAGCAGGGGCAAAACTATATTATGGGTGGGTGTAGCCATGGCTACCCCAAAGCAATAAAAAATGTATAGAAATGGCTTAAAAAATTAGAAATTGCTACCCCTAGAAAAAATTGTTGGCTATCCCAAAAAAATTTTGGTTAAGAGATGGTCAAAATCTAAAGATGAAATCTAAAGAGAAGGGTTAAAATCACATAGGGTAGTTTAATTAGTAGCCATGTGTCTATTTATTATTGGTATTCACAATTTGTTTCCTCACCACTTAGTCACTTTATAAAACTCACTAAAAATGCTTACCCTAATCCTTATTCTCATTCTCTCTAAACGACTAAACACTTTGTCTTCCTTTTTTTTTAATTTCGTTTTCTTCATTGTAGCAGACTAAGAAGTTTTTCATCTTTTTCAATTTCAATTTGGAAATCAAGAAGGGAATAACAAAAGTAAGTTCTCCTTTTACACAAGTAACACAAGTAAGTTGATTTCGATTTTAGCTCTTGTCACATTCTTATTTATTTTTATTTGAATTTTCTTATATGCAGAATTAAGAAGAATGAAGAGGTTAAAAACTATTAATTCATTCTTCAAGAAAAAGGATGTGGAGGCAGAGGATCCTAATATCAACACAACTCCGAAAATTTCTGATCAAGAACCAACTCCTCAGCATCAAAGAATTGAACCAGAAAATATATCTGCTACTTTTATAGAGCCAGATCCAGGTTTACGCCCTCCCATTTCGGAATTTCATGTTGATAAATGAGATGAAATCCGGCGTGCTTACTACAATGCTCGTCCATGTCAGCCTTTGCTCAAGCCGAAAGAGTACCCATTGTCTAGCTCAGGACAAAGATTTAAGTCTTCTTGGTATGAAAAATTTCCTGATTGGTTAGAATATTCAATTAAAAAGGATGCTATATTTTGTTTGTCTTGCTATCTCTTTAGTAGTAAATCAGAATATTCTGGATCAGATACATTTACCGTGAAAGGTTTTAGAACATGGCAGAAAGTGAATAGTGGGGTTAATTGTCCGTTATTGGGTCATATTGGAAAGGGTCATAATTCACCACATCAGGTAGCAGTAAGGTCTTGTGAGCTTTTAATGAAGAAGGCTCAACACATAGACATTGTGTTTAGCAGGCAAACTTCTAAGGAGATAGAGAATAATCGAATAAGATTAAAAGCATCTATAGATTGCATTAGATGGCTAGCATTCCAAGGTTGTGCTTTTAGAAGTCATGATGAGGGACCAAGTTCAAAAAACCGTGGAAATTTTACTGAGATTATCAAACTGTTGGGAAGTTACAATGAAAGAGTTGATAAAGTTGTTCTAGAAAATGCTCCTGGTAATGCCAAATACACTTCACATGTTGTTCAGAAAGAGATTTTGCATATTCTTGCTAGTAAGGTTCGGAAGGTGATTCGTGAAGAAATTGGGGATGCAAAGTGTTATCATTGATGAAGCTAGAGACGAGTCTAAAAGAGAACAGATGGCTATTATTCTAAGTTATGTAGATAGAGATGGCTTTGTTCATGAGCGCTTTTTTGATATAGTTCATGTTAAAGATACTGCTGCATTGACTCTTAAAAATGAGATATGTGGTGTGCTCTCTCTTCACAACCTTTTAGTTGAGAATATGCGAGGTCAAGGATATGATGGTGCTAGTAATATGCGTGGTGAATGGCATGGACTTCAAGCTTTGTTTTTAAATGATTGCCCATTTGCTTATTATGTGCACTGCTTCGCTCATAGACTGCAATTAGCACTTGTTGCAGCATCAAAAGATGAAGTTCATGTTCATGGCTTTTTGATCAACTAACTTCTGTTGTGAATTTTGTTGGTGGTTCTTGCAAGCGCCAAGATGAATTGCAGACTTTTCAAGCAGCTGAAATTGCACACTTGGTTTCTATTGATGAGCTTCAAACAGGCAGGGCACTACTGAAAAACGTTGTGATAAGGGCGTTTATTTAGCGGCGTTTACTATTTTGATTCTTTAAAATTTAGGATAACGGCGTTTCCCTCTAAAACGCCACTATATGGCGGCGTTTATGTTCACAAACGCCGCTAAATCAGAAAAAAATGGGGGGAAATTTTTTTCTCGTGAAAAAATGTATTTTTTTCCTCTAATTTCGTTTTTTTTTATAAATAAAGTAAGATATTTAGCGGCGTTTTCGTCTTATAAACGCCACTATTTAGTGGCGTTTTATCGACAAACGCCGCTAAATTAAAAAAATGAGTGGAAAATTTTTCCCCCTAAAAATAAAACTAAAATTAGTGGCGTTTCTTTTCTAAACGCCCCTATAGTGGCGTTTATTTGTGAAAACGCCACTATTTAGAATAAAAGGAAAATTGATTTTTCCCTCTAAAACCAAAATTTCCTAAAAATCGCTCGAAAAATATATGTAAAAACTATTAGTGGCGTTTGTTCTGAATAAACGCCGCCATATTAAAATAAAGTTAGCTAAAACCAAGTTTTATATTTTAAAAAGTTTTATATGTTAAAGATATAGTATATTTTATCAAAATATTTTTAATATTTATTACCGGCGATTTTATTGTAAACGTCGTAATATAGTGGCGTGGTTGAACTTAAAAACGCCGTTATCTGGCTTGTATAACTCGAGCAACCTCTCTTCTTTTATTTTGTTAAGTCTGAAACTGAAAACACTAAAGTCTCAAAGCTTTCTCTTTTGTCGTTTGAAACCCAAAATTCTCAAAACCTCAACCTAAAAGTCGATCTTTCTCTCTTCTTTCCAAATTTCATGTTCATCGAATTTTCCAAACCCTAAAAGTGCGTCGAGTTCACTGATTCCCAAATTCCCTCTCCAATTTCATGTTCTTCGAAATCTTTTTTTTCGTTGGGTCTCTAAAATCCCTTTCATCTCTTCTAATCCCCACCCCCCTTTCTACCACTATTTACTTATAATTTGTAAAAGAAAAACAGAAGAGATTTTTGGGCGTTAGAGATTTGTAAAAGAAATTTTTCCCCTGATCAAGATCCTCCTCCTCCCCGAACCAACCCAGATCTAGGTTTTCTTTTTGTTTTCCCTTCTCTTTTATTGCAGAATAAACTTTTTCATTTGCCTATATATGTTTTATTGGCTGATTGGCTGATGATTTTTCTCAGACTTGGGTATTGTTATTATCGATTATCAGATAGGGATGGGAACGGAGATTTTTCAGTGCCCGCATTCAAGGAGTTCGGGCTGGCGGAGCTGCGAGCGGCAACTAATGGATTCAGCAATGAGCTAATAGTTTCCGAGAGCGGCGAGAAGGCTCCCAATGTGGTGTACAAAGGAAAGCCGAAGAACAGTCGAGTGGTGGCCATTAAGCGATTCTCGAGGCAGTCATGGCCCGACCCTCACCAATTTGTTAACGAAACTGCCGGAGTTGGGAAGCTCCGCCACAAGAGATTGGTCAATTTGTTTGGCTGTTGCGCAGAGGGAGACGAGCGCTTGTTGGTCGCTGAGTATATGCCTAACGATACTCTTTCTAAGCATCTCTTCCACTGTATATATGCCTTTTTCTTTTCCTCTCTCTCAAAGTTGCCTTCTTTTTCTTTTCACTTATCAAGAAAATACCATCATTTACTGCTTGGTGCTGTGCTATTTATCAAATACTACTATGAATCATAATTCAGGGGAAAAACAACCTCTGCCCTGGGAAATGCGCCTTTGAGTTGCATATCAAATTGCACAAGCTCTTGATCACTGCAACATTGAAAACCGTAAAATTTATCACGATTTAAATGCCTACAGAGTTCTTTTTGATGAGGTATGCGGTGCTCATTCTCTGCATTGATATCCTTTTGCTGCTAAGTTTTAATTGCTTAAATGTTCAACTTTACAGGCAGAGTCATTCCTGAGAGTGTGATTTACAGTATGGAACTGTTCTCCTGTTTAATCTTAGTATGGTATAGTTTAATTGTTTAAAGAAATGACAAGTTCGTTAATGAAGTTGATTTTAATTTTTAAAGTGTCTACTCTCGTTTCAGCTTTTGCAAACTGCAACATTATTCAAAATTTGTGCTGGTTACTTAAGTTTTATTGGAGCAATTCCATTAATACGAATCTTCACATTATAGGCATGTTGTGGAAGATCACTGATGACCTTGAGCTGGCTCCAATGCTTTATCAGGTATAAAGTTGGAGATGCATTTTTCACATGGTAGAATATCTGTATGGGAAAACCTTAAGTTGAATTTTCTTAAAAATTTTGCCGTTGTCACTACTCACAACATTCTATGACATCATGGTAGAGCAGAAGTCATCTCCAAGGGAGGACCACAGGGAAGTTCTTGGTTTTGTTACTAGTTTGGTGAAAAACATGCTTAAAAAGATGAAGAAACAACCCCTTCTTTTTATTGAAATTCTCTTCTGGAAGACACGGAGAGAATGCCATTACATTAATGTTGAATATTTATTGCATGAGCTGGGCCATTGGAAGAAAGGAATTAGAAATCAGGTATAGGCTTTTTTATGTGTGGTTTCTGGTCTGGCCCTTTTAAAGATAGCTTTGTCACACTCTTTTTTATTAGAATACTTTGGTATTATAATTATCATCAAAATGGTGCATTAATGTGCTTTGATTTTTTAGAAATGAAGGGTATGACATCTTAGCAAACATTAATATTCTGACTTGTTTGGCATGTATGTTATCAGGCTCCAAGGAATGGCTGTATTTTCTCAATTAAGATTGATTCAGAAACTAAATCATTTGGTGAATCTGGCTGTTGCAGTGGGGAAGTTGTTGGAAAATGACTTGCCTAAATTATGGTTACTCAGCCTTTTCTCCTGTAATGTTTCTTTGCTGCATTTTAATCTTCTATATTAGAATGGCGAAGCTGTTGTCAAGCTGAGTTCATTGATCATTCTTCACTTTGGCTAGGTTGTGTAGTAGAAATCAATTAATCAGTTTGGTGCTTCTTCTGGGGCATTTTACATAATCAGTTAATAACTTTGGGTAGGTTGTGTAGTAGAAATGTTACGAATTAGAGTATGAAGCATGAGTTGCAACAAAGAATTATACATAGACTATTTGAGTTAGTTTAATAAGCTTCTAATATGTTTTCTATCTTAAAATTTTGTTTCAACCTTGAATGTAGGATGCATGGCAGGAGCATGAGAATGGAGAGATAGATCGCGCTATTGCCCTTTGTAATCAAAGGAATTTATTCCATATATATCAAAATAGTTTATTTGGTAGCTTAGCTATGCACGTTACCCATAGCTAATTTTTTTGTCATCATTTTATCTTGATAAATAAACATGATATAATTTGGTTGAGCATGCAACATTTGTTTTATAAGTTAAGATATATTTTATGCTTATTCTTGGTTTTCCAGTTCACCTTCTGTCAGTTCATTGGAGAGGGCTGTAAGTTCTTTTCACTATCAGTCTTAGGTTTAAGTAGTTTTTGACTCACATTAGAATTGATGTAAACATATTAAAATAACGTTGTTTACAGGAAGAAAGAGAGCAACTAAAATTAGAGACACCCATGGGAACAACTAAAATTTTTTTAAACCAAGGCATTTAGAAAAATGGCCCTTTTAGGTTGGGTAGTATATGTTATTTCGAATTCCAAAGTAAAATCTTTTTGGAGAGGGCAGTATGGAATAGCTAAAAGAACCGCCATTTTATAATGGGCAATACGGAAAGGTTCTTAGACCACTTCTTTCTAGGGTAATCTAGTGCCTAAGAATCCAACCTTTCCATCTGGAATAAAAGCTCTAGCAGACTATGTTCACAGCAAAGGGCTTAAGCTAGGGATCTACTTAGATGGTGGGTAATGTAATTCTACCTGTTGTGACTTGGGGAGACAGAAGCATGATTTCCATTTATTGTTGTTTTGTGAATCGTGTTATTGCTATGACAAAGCTAATGGATGAACTATTGTGTATTTTGCAGGTATTTTACTTGTAGTAAGAGAATGCTTGGTTAACTTGGTCATGAAGAACAAGATGCTAAAACTTTTGCTTCGTGGGTATAAATTGCAGAGATCATTTTCCATAGCTTAATCTTATTTATTTAAGAAAATTTATACTATAGATTCTTGTTCTTGTAATAAAACAAGTTGTTGCCGCCATTATTCGTAATAAAAATTGAATTCAATGTGGCAATTGTTTTGCTTGTACCGTATAGACTATTTGAAGTATGATTTTTTGTAGGGTATTGAAACATTGATCATTTTCCATGGACAATGATGTAAACATTTCCTTTATAGCTGGTTTTGAATATTAAAACAGTATTCAAACAAAAAGTATTTTTTTTTTAATATAAAAGGCCAAAATAGCGGCGTTTAAAGATAGAAACGCCGCTATTTAGCGGCGTTTAAATTTCAAAACGCCACTAAATAACGGCGTTTAATTTTCCAAACGCCGTTAAATAGCGGCGTCTAAATTTCGAGAAATATCAAAACGTCACTATTCCTAAATCAAAATTTTATTTTGAAAATTAATTCCGCGGCGTTTATTGTTTAGAAACGCCGCAAAATAGGGGTGTTTCCGTACAAAAACGCTGCTATTTCAAGTAACGGTGTTTTCAAATTAAACGTCGCAAAATTACAACAGTTGTTATAACGGCGTCTCTGGCGGCGAGGTGTAAAACGCCGCTATATGCAAAAAAAAAAAACGCCGCTATATCAACTTTTTCCAGTAGTGGGGGCGAATCAAATAGGCACTTTGCAGCGAGCTGGAGATACAAGATGGGGATCTCATTTTCATTCTATTTGCAGCCTGCTAAGGTGGTATGGACCAACAAGAGCTGTTGTTAAGAACATCCTAAAAAAAGGCACATCAGGTGCTCAAAGAGGTGAAGCTCATGGCATTCTTATTATATTAAATTCCTTCAATTTTGTCTTTAAAACTGGATATATATTTGTTTTGTTTTCCTTCTATTTGTTTGGTTTTTGTGATAACAACTTAAAATTGAAGCTACATATGTTGAGAGTTTAAAGATTAATGAATTCCTTAAAAGTTTTTGAAAACAGGTAGCTATGTTGGAATAGACGGGGAACAGAGAGACAAAGCGGAGGTAATTGGAGATAGAGTTGATTTTATCAAGCTGACTAAAAATTGAGGAAGAATGTTTGGTTTGGTATACCGAAATGATCAGTTTGGCTGACCAAAAGTAATTTCTCTTTTCCATCCATTGTATTAGAAATTGAAAAAGGTCTTTGGCTTCTTAATGTCTTCTCTTCTTCTTATGAGTAATAATTTGTCATCATTTGTCAATTCATGATGATGGGTTAATGAGAAAGGTCTATCGCACTGCACATGAATTTATCCTTGAGAATTTTCCTCTTATTTATACTGGTGTTTTTACATGAACTACTGTAAAGAGGTATATGTCAAACCTTGAACTGAGGACACATTTTTTTGTCTTTGAAAAGGAGGGCAAACAACAACCACTTAATTTCAGTTTGAATGAGTGTTTTCTGAATGTGGATTCTCAGCTTTTGGCTTGTTGTGAACTGCAGGCTCAGAAAATTTTGGCAATAGTTGGACAGAGATAGCAAATGTGGTTTCAGACAGGTATATATTATAAGGAAACAAAAGGATGACTTTTTAGGAAGAAGTCATTAAATTTCTGCAATTATTATGTTAATTAGAATGGATAAATTCATCTTCTCATTCATGTTTCAATAGCTATCTACTTTTTTGGTAGATCCTCTGATACATATAGAGATTAGGAAGCTTTTATGTTTGGTCTGATGAAGGTTAGAATTTCTCCAAGCAAGCAAGCCTAAGTGTAAGCAATATATAGCATCAGGCAGGTCATGCACACTCATTGACTAATTAAATAATGATTAATTTATGATGCTTGATTGAAATGAATCTTAACTGAGTTTCTTGTCTGCCTGAGGTGTATTTAAGCATTTTAAATCTTTTATCCATATTTCACTCTACATGGTGCATTATTGTTTCAGGTCAAGCTCTCTGATTAACAAATGACTCAACATGTAAGTTAACAAGGAACAAGCTTTTAGTTGGAGTTGAAGTGTGTGATTTGAAGTGTCTTGACCAAATTCAAACTGTATTTTTCCTCCATTGAAATATTTTACAGTTTCAAGTTGAGCTGTCAGCATTTGATGATGCCTTGAAGGGAGGATTTGAAGAACTATCAGATTTTGATGTCTTCTCAGTTGGAGCCAATAAGTCATTCCCGAAGATCTTTTCATACCAGATTATATATGTTTAACTGCCTTTTGTTCATGTAGCGCTACTATGCTTAATTATTGAAAGACTTATCAGGATGTTATATTGTTATTTACACAAAATATGAATACTTTTGTAACCTATCTGTGATCAAAATGACTATATTATAGAGAATCATGATTAATATATTAATCATAATGAAAACATGAGAATTGAGATTGTAATGTTACAATATTATGCACACTCTATAAAAAATTTAAGAAAACTTAGTATATATAAATATATAGATTAGTTAAGTAATTGATCAAGATGAGAGAATTAACATTAGGCTGAATGAAACTTTATGAATATTGAAAATAACCTAAATTTTATTGGGACTTGACATTGTCTTGTGCATGTTCTACATGATACCAACCTTTGACATAGATACCCCTCATTGTAACCCAATAAAAGAACTCTCCGACCCAACAAATGGGAAAAACATGAAGGACCAAAAAATAAAACATGATAAAACTAAGAAGGTCGAGAAATCTGCAGACCTCCTCTTATGAAAAAATACGGTGGGATGCACATTTCAGCATCCCATTACGGCACAATTATAGACAAAACTGCCAGAAGCCTTTGTTGCGAGCAAGTTCCATTGCGGTGGGGCGTCATCTGGAACCCAAGCGTTAACCTCAATTATCCCTTCACCTAAAGCTCTAGGTCCGCCAATAACAATTAGCCGATCTCCGCACGCCCTAAATGCTAAACCCCAGCCATTCATGGAGACTGCTCGCTCAGGTAAATGCCCTAGTGTGACCCACAAGTTGCTCTCTTTGTCATATTTCCTCACTTGTTGTTGTGCATAATCAGCCGCATACAGCTGATTATTTACAACAGCCACCAACGGAGGTGCATCAGCTGCCGCAGTTGCTCCGTTATTTGGTGCTGGAAACATATCAGGAATCTCACGCCACGTCTTTGTCTTCAAATCAAACACCTCCCCGCATGTTAGTTGTTTTGAGTTTGAGTTGGCAACCCCAATTCCACCAATAACATAAAAATTGCCATCCATGAAAACCCCAGAACACATTTTTCTTGCTTTGTTCATGCTTGGGATGGTCTCCCAGAGGCCAGTTTCTGAATTATAAAGCTCGGCGGAGCTTAGAATATTTCCACCCGGGTCGCAGCCACCAGCCAGAATTGCAATTTCACCCAGACTGGCAGATCCAAACAAGCACCTGGGTGTATTCATCATCTTCATCCCAGATGACCATGTGTGGGTCAAAATGCTATATCTATAAATAACATGGGACGTTATCTCCTTTCCAAAAACAAGAAGTTGGGTCCCAACGGCCAACGACTCCTTATCTGAGCACATGAAACATTCATTGGCGGTGGAGGTGGAGGTCATTCTGGGCAAATGCATCCATCGATGACGAATTGGATCAAAAGCCTCCCACTCCATAAGTCTGCAAGAGAAATAAACCCAATGCTCAGCAATTCGCATCTCTCGCCTCAACCGGTACAGCTCACCGCTTCGTATAAGAGAGCGGAATCCTTTATTCAAGGATGCAATGGCGCCATAATCAGATCTTGAGCAGCGCAGGAGACAATTAATTGACATGTCTCGCCCAAGCTGGTGGATCAGTAAACTTGTATGGTTATTTGGTTGGTCATCATCAGTTTCAGCGACGAACATATCCTGATCCTTCTTAAGAACCTTTTTCAATATCTGCTCTTCTCCATCTTCATGCATCTTCACACCTCGATTTAAAACCACTTGCTCTCAAGCTCCTAAGATATGATATTAGGGTTAGATCATTTGAGCAACTAGTATGTCTCCTTCCCCCATTGTCATTATGCAATGCCAAATTGATATCATATCAGTCAATAAGGAAGATGGCATCCATCAATTATTTATACTGCATGTACAAAGAAAGATTTTCTTCTTTAGCTAAATAAACAAATAATTTACAAAGAATGATAATAAATTCATTAATTAAAATGTGAATAAAAAAATCAATAAGAGTCCAACAATGAGATGAATGCAAAATTCTTGAAGAAGCCAATCGTTAGAGTCTTAGAGAGCTTATAATGCTTTATTCATATATATATATATATATATATATATATGCTTTATTTATTTATTTTTGTAATGATCGTGCACCACGTCCAAATGCATCCACCTAACCACTAGAGCAAGGGGAGAACGGGTAAAAAAAAATCAATTTTAAAAGACAGAACAAAGGACACTTCTATCAACCCAAAACTAGCTAGGCACAAACCAAACTAACAAAGAAATAAGAATACAAGACGAATTCAACCATTACCATAATGACGGATCACAAGCCTTTTTATCTTAAGAAATACTTAACATGCACAACAAGAACATCCTTGTAATTAAAAAAAAAAAAAAAAAAAAAAAAAAACCAAAAAAAAAAAAAAAAACCCA
>AWUE01024810.1:0-11933 GCA_001974825.2 Corchorus olitorius
CAATGTAATTATGAAATCAAAATAACAAAGAATCATAAGAGTACTCAATTCAAAAGATCAACAAATAGCAAGCATCTTTATTCTTAAGTAACCATAATTAAAGTAGTTCTAATCACTTACCATTCATCACATCCTATAATTACTTCTTTCCATAAGCTTATGTCTTCACCTTTATCTCCATTACTCAAAGGAATGCATATCATGGATACAAATCAAGGGTTTTCGTGTGGGTTATAATAGATTTTCAAAGGGTAATTGATTTTTTAGAAAATTGGGGTCACTAACCTCAAAGTGTTCATGATTTCGAATTACTAACTCCCATTTTTTAGGCTACTAGCACTCTAGAAGGACTCCTTCTTTTTATTTTTTCAGAGGGACAATATTTATGCAATTCCATGCCTCTTATCCTTCCAAGGGTTACTAACTCCTTTTGTTAAAGAAAAGAGTGACAACAATGGATTAAAATTTTTTTTATGTATGCAGAAATACCTCTTCTCCTCTTGCATGAAAGCACTTCCTTTTTGAAAACAATTTTTTTTAACTACCCTTTTATATAAGTAGTCCCCCACACTTGTTCTTGACATATCCATAATATACTATCATAATTGTAATTTCAATAAAAATTAAACACAAGTTCTAGAAATAGATAATCATAGAAATAATGAACAATAAGATCATATCACAAACTCTAATTATACCTAATTCTAAGAAATAAGATATCATACTATAAATCAATCAATCAAATAAAACTTTCTGACAATTCTAAGCATTTTTCAATGATAATTAGATCAAATCACTCAATACATGCAAAATTTTCAAAATTTTCGAAAAAATTACGGCATTGATTATGCATGTAAATTTTCTATTAGACTAGACTCTCTCCCCCACACTGAAAAGACACATTGTCCTCAATATGGAAACACATATGAGATTAACACAAACAATTATGCATCCTCATGTGGTTTATTTAAATGCAGAAAATAAAAACTAACACTAACAATTAATTCACATCAAAGAACAGGCAAGCAATCAAAACAATCAATCAAGACAAAATAATGCAAGGAAAATTAAAAAAATAGAGTTAAAGAAAGCTTCTCTGTTTGTAGGCATAAGCTCCATCATTGCTTCTGAAACTGGACTCCTTTCGAATTCAGCTTGCAATCGTCCAAATTAAGCTCCATTTGCTCTCCTTCGGTTCTTCATGTGAAATCATTGGGTTGCCTCCCAATAAGCACCTTTCTTTAAGGTCTTTGGCTAGACTGCCTTAAAGAATTTATTCTTCAAGGGTGAAGGAACTATGGATATATTCCTTCAACAGATCCACAATGATTTTGAGAGTATCATTGATGGCTTTGAGAACTTCAAGTTGAATTTTATCAAGACTTGAAATCATCAAAGGGTATGGCACGGGCTTAACCGGTGGTGGCACGGGGTTAACCGGTGATGGCACAGTGAATGGCCGGTAATGGCTTGGTAGTGGCGCGGCTTTGGGCGGATATGGCCGGATATGGTGCGCGGAGGGTAGCACGGAAGGTTGGGCAAGGCGCGCGGAGGATGCAGCGCTGACCGGGCATGGCCGAGCGAATGGCTCGGTTGTGACCGGTCCTAGCCGGGCATGAGGCGCGGCTGGGGCAGGTGGTGTCGGGCATGGCCGGGCATGAGGCTCGGATGGAGCCTGGAGTGGCGTGGAGGATGGTTGGCATGACCGGGCAGGCGGTGCGGATGACCGGACAAGTGACTCTGCTGACCAGGCGTGGTGCGCGGATGAGTCCGGGCGTGGCCAGGCAGTGGCTCGGATGGCCGGACACATGTCTCGGTGTGGCTCGGGTATGGCCGGTCCTGTTCGGGCCATGAATGAAAATTGCTGGGCCACAGCCGGGCAATGGCTGGCTGAGCTGGCTCGATCATGGCCTTGGGCATCTTCCTCTGGTGTTTTGACTTCCATCTTCTGCTTCTCTCCTTTTGGCTGAACTCCTTGCTTGTTGGCTTCTTGCTTCTTCTTTGCTTGCATCTTTCTAAAGCTAGCGGGAGCAATTGCTTTAGTCAAAGATTCCAATGCTTCAAATTCAGCATCCGGGGTTCTATCGAACAAAGGGATGTTGTCCACGCTATCCACAAGAATTTGACCATCTACTCCTAAGCCTTGATAGAAGTATGTAATGAAAAGCTGTTGTGATATGGCATGGCGAGGGCAGGCTGCGCAAAGCTTCTTGAATTTGTCCCAAGCTCAATAAAAAGGCTCAACTTTGCGTTGCTGAAAAGTTGTTATCCTTTGTCTTCCTTTGGAAATCTGATTAGGCTTTGTTGATGAAGAATTTTCTTTCTTAACACTTTTAACACTCACAACATAAACAAACTTGTTAGAATTCAATGGCGATTGAGATGAAATTCTAGGGTGGATTATATCACCATCGAATTCCATGGTCAATGAACCATCAAATACATCAATCTTTGTATGAGAAGTTCTTAAGAAAGGTCTTCCTAATAAAAGAGGACATTGATCTTTCGAATGTTCCATCTCCATAACAAAGATGTCAATAGGAAAAATCAAGTGTTCAACTTTAATTAAGACATTCTCTAGAACACCTTTGGGATGAACCAAAGATCCATCAGCTAACTGCAGAATCACATCAGTAGTTTTCAAAGAACCAAGATTTAAAGATTTATAAAAAGAATAAGGCATTACGCTTAAAGATGCTCCTAAATCTAGCATAGCATTCTCTATAACACTTCTTCCAATAGAACAAGCAATAGAAAACGTACCTGGATCCTTGCACTTAGGAGGTAAACTCTTTTGAAGCACAACAGAGACATTAACTCCAACACTGACCTTACCTTGTAACATTTTCTTGTTGGTACAAAGTTGCTTAAGTAACTTTGCATAATTTGGAATTTGTTGAATAGCATCAAGAAGTGGGATGTTGACCTCAACTTTTCGCTGTATCTTCAAAATATCTTGATCATCATCTTCTTTCTTTGACTTCTTCAATCTTGATGGAAAAGGTGCAGTGGCATGTATCTTGTCAGCGGCGGTCTCCTTGGCTTTTTCCATGGTGGTTGCGCCATCTTTTCTGGGTTCTTCTTCAATCTTGATTTCTTTGTCAGGCACTTGCAATTCTTCTTCTTTGGTGTAGCTCGGCTCTCCTTTATCTTGTGCGGCATGGGTAGGAAAAGGGTTTTCGAACTCTTTTCCACTCCTTAAAGTGATTGCACTTACATTCTCCTTAGGAGGTACCTTTGGTTGCGATGGGATCCTTTGTTGACCTTGTGTCTTGAGTTCACTCATGTCACTAGCCAATTGACTGATTTGTGTTCTCATCATCTCCATAGCTTCTCTCATTTGTTGCATCTCGGCAGCTTGTGAAGATTGTTGAAATTAAGGCCTTTGATAATTCATTGGTCTTCCTTGATAGTTACCTTGGTTCCCATATTGTTGACTTGGTTGCTCGGCTCTCCAATAAGGTTCAGGCTTCCTTTGATATGCTCCTTGCATTCCAACAACATGACTTCTTGCGCGGTGTGTTCCAAAGAAGGGCACTTATCAGTGTAGTGTCCTTGTTTACAAATACCACAAACCTTAGGCACACTTGAAAAATTCGCATTGAATAAATCAGTGAGCGCAACAACTTGCTGATTTGTTTCTTGAACTTGTTGCTCTAGTGAGGTGGAATTGGTAGAGACTTCATTGATTATTCTTGTATTACCTTCTCTTGAATAGTCTTCTCGAGATCCAAATTGTTGAGTGTTGGCAGCCATATTTTCCACTAAAGTCCAAGCATCGGTAGGAGTTTTGTCTATGAAAGCTCCTCCACTTGCAGAATCCATAGAAGATCTGTCAAACGGTAGTAGTCCTTCGTAGAAGTATTGGATCAGCAACTGTTCAATGATTTGATGATTGGGGTAGCTCGCACAAAGTGTCTTGAAACATTCTCAATATTCATGCATTGTTTCTCCATGGCGTTGCTTAATTCCGCAAATCTCCTTCCTTATACTTGATACTTTATGAGCAGGAAAGTACTTTTCCAAGAACAACTTCTTAAGGCTCGTCCAAGATGTGATTGAACCGGTTGGTAAGAGGTACAACCAATCTTTTGCACGATCCACAAGAGTGAACGGAAAAGTTCTTAGCTTGAATTGGTCTTCAGTGATACCTTGAATATTTGTTGATATGCAGGCAATCTGGAAATCAGTAAGATGTCGGTGAGGATCTTCTCCAGACAGACCGTGAAATTTGGGTAAAATCTGAATAAATCCATATTTAATCTCAAAGTTTGCAGTCGTATCTGGGTATCGAATTGCTAAGCGTTGTGCATTGACGTTTGGTGCAGAAAGCTCTCTTAGGCTTAGTTTGGTATTGAGGTTGCAAATTGAAAAAGTTTGGTTTGGAAAAAGTGCTTTTGAGAAGTGCTTTTTTAAATTGCGGTAGAAAACTGTAAATAATGTTTGGTATTGCTGTGAAAAAATGGGGTTGAAGGATAAAATGTCTAAAAAGTATATGGTAGTTAAAAAGGAAAGAGAAAAATAATTAGGATCTTTTAGTCATTTAATGTCCAAAAGCACTTTTGAAACGCAAAAGCACCTAAGGATTAGCTTTTCGGGTTGGCTTGGCTTTTGCGTTCAAAATCAGCTTTTGACACAAACCATGATTTATTTGTTATTGCTTTGGGTTCAAAAGCAGCTTTTTTATCTTCAAACGCAATGCCAAACCAGGCCTTAGTGTTTTAGGATCTTCGTTTGCCATGTCTTGTGATGATGTTGAAGCAGCAAATTTAGGAGAATTAGGTTGAGAACTTGAATTGGATGACTTCTCTTCTTGTTGTTGATTTGATTTCTCCTTCCTTAGCGAAAATAGTGTTCTTTCTAGCTCTGAATCAAATTCAAAGTCTTCTATACCACTACTTCTTGTGTTAGGCATGCAACTTCCTAGAAAAACTCAAAAGCTCAAAAGAAAATATTAGTAGTAAAAATTCTTAAGTAAAAAATTAAAATTAAAGATAGAAAATAAAATTTTTTTTTTCTTTTTTTTTAGAAAACGCAGAGACAAATAATTTTTTTGACGCAAAAACTTTTTTTTTATCGCAAAAGCGAAATTTTTTTTTTCAAAAACGCAAACGCAAAAATCAAAATATTTTTTTTTGGAAAAAATGCGGAAAAGAAAAATAAGAGAAAAAAAATTTTTTTAGATCAAAAACGCAGAGACTAAGAGAAAATCCCAAGGATTCATCTTCAGATGAGTCTATTTTCCTTCCCCGGCAACGACGCCAAAATTTATGATCGGTCGTCAGCAATCATAAAAATAATTCCCCACAAAATCCTAACTAAAGTAGATAGGGTAAGTAGGGGTCGATCCCACAGAGAAGGTTGATAGACTTTATCCGAAAATGCATTCCTTAAAATCTCTCAAAAACAATATATAAAAGCAGAGATTGAAAGAAAACAATTAAAAAGAAAACAATTATACTAGAAAACAAAACAAAGTAAATTAAATCTAGATCTATGGAAAATAAGAAAGAAAACAATAATTAAAAAGCATACTTCTTCTCCAATGGTTAAAAACAATCAAATTGAATATGGGTCCTTGATTTAAAAGATGAATTCAATATTAAATCCTTGATGATAACTGGTCTAGGAAAATCCTAACATGCTATTTAGATAAGATTACCGGTTAAAACTTAAATTACCCCTTTTATTACTTAACAAATCAATTACCAGTTAAAGCTTAAAGATTTACCAAGCAACAAAGCATTAAGATCAACTATTTAATTAGTTCTTTCACACATGTTTAACAAGTAAAACCATACAATAATCAGATAAGATTCGATCACTGGCATGAAAAACTCATTGAGTGCCTAATAAACGTCATCAATGTGCTACCACACAATCAGACTCGAGGGTTAACTGTTCCGCCTGATTTAGCAATCGATCTCTCAAATTATCAATTTATCGGCCGCATAAATCAATAAAAATCAAGGTCATGAAATAAAACAAAGTTTAACATGCTATCTATCAAAAATAAAATACTAAATTATAAGAACAAAAATCTCACCATATCAATTGATTGAATTCACCAAAGGATCAGAAGTATTAAGAATTTAGCTACTCATGGATTTAGGAAAATCCATGAGTGGCATAAGAATACTTATAGGACTATGGAGGAGCGAAATCTCCTTGCAAAATACCTAGGTATGTCGCACCTCTCTATGGCTAGAGAGGGTGGCGGCACCCTTGCCTAAAAACTAGAACTATAAGAAAATAGATGAAGAGAAAATATCTATGTGAAAAATATGTAGGTGTGTGATTTGTGTTACAGGAGGTGGCTATTTATAGTGGAAATAACCCTAGGCAATCCAATCTTAAGTAGGAAAGTGGTCTAGGACGGTTTAGGGTCTAACTTAGACTCTAAGTTAGATTAAAAGTCTTCCTAGAACCAAAATCCTTGTCAAAATAGGATCCTAAAAAATCTTGAATTCGTGCAGGGACTTCGACGGCATCTTTGGGCTTGAAAACGGAAGAACTAGGTTTTGTCCTTCAAAGGAAAGTTGTAGATCTCGAAGTTAGCTTTCTAACGAGTACTCATAGGCTTGAAACGGAGGTCTGAGTAGAAAGTTATGATTTTTCTACCAAAACTGCGCTGAATCCTAATCATGTTAGGACTAGAAGCGGGAATAAGCGGGAATAAGCGAGAATTGGATATCTCCTTGGATATAGGCGGCATTAATTGAGATTTTATCTCCAATTATGGGCTTATATGGGGTGAGTATTATCCCATATAAAATATCCAAAATTCCTTAGCTTAAAGGCTTATCCATGGCTTGTCTTCAATCCTTCGCAATTAAAGTTCCAATCTTCAATTCTTGCTCTTGAATTCAAAAATCTTCAAGTCTCGAATTTATCTTCAAATGGTCTTCAAACACGAACTTCGAATCTTCCAAATCTATGCTCAAAATTGCTTTGCTCAAAATAGCTCCAAAAGTAGTGAAAAATAACAAATTCTAAATTTCACATCTCTTAAGGACTCAAAACACAAATATTAACAAAATAGCATATATTTAAGCATAAATGGTTCCAAAAACATAGCAAAATAACCATAAAAATAGGGTTGTTTTTAGCTCGATCAACTACTTATATAAAAGGGTGGTTAAAAAATTGTTTTCATAAAAAGAAGTGTTTTCATGCAAGAGGAGAAGAGGTATTTCTGTATGCTAAAAAAAATCCATTGTTGTCACTCTTTTCTTTAACAAAAGGAGTTAGTAACCCTTGGAAAGAGAATAAGAGGCATTGAATTGCAGAAATATTGTCCCTCTGAAAAAATAAAAAGAAAGAGTCCTTCTAGAGTGCTAGTAACCTCAAAAATGGGAGTTAGTAACCCGAAATCATTAACACTTCGAGGTTAGTAACCTCAATTTTCTAAAAATCAATTACCCTTTGAAAATCTATTATAACCCACGAAAACCCTTGATTTGTATCCATGATATGCATTCCTTTGAGTAATGGAGATAAAGATGAAGACATAAGCTTATGGAAAGAAGTAGTTATTATAGGATATAATGAATGGTGAGTGATTAGAACTACTTTAATTATGGTTACTTAAGAATAAAGATGCTTTCTATTTCTTGATCTTTTGAATTGAGTGCTCTTATGATTCTTTGTCATGTTGATTTCATAATTGCATTAATCCTTAATATGTGTAAGCATTCCAAGTTTTTGAAAGGTTTAAATTAAGATGGAATTTTGATTTGCATTAGTCTAGGGTCTATCTTATGATTTGTTTTTCATAGTTTTCTACATTAGTTTGCTAGGGACTAGCAAAGGTTTAGTGTGGGGAAAATTATGATTGAGCTAAAAAGACCTTGGTTTTATGATCATTTTCCTATGCTTTTTACTATTTATATGTGTATTTTAACCCTATTTTATAAGTATTTGTGTCTTTAGGTCTTGAAGACAAGAAAAGTAGAAACTTATTGTTTTTCACTCTTTTTGGAGCTATTTTGATGACTTTTTACTCAAATATGGACTTAGCAATTTTGAGTATGGATTTGGAGATTCGAAGTTCGTGTTTGAAGATTTATTGAAGATAATTTGAAGAATTGAAGACTATTGAAGAATTATCTCAAGAGACAAGAATTGAAGATTGGAGCTTAAATTGCGAAGGATTGAAGACAAGCCTTGAATAAGCCCGGAAACTAAGGAATTTTGGATATTTTATATGGGATAATACTCAGCCCATATAAGCCCATAATTGGAAATAAAATCCCAATTAATGCCGCCTATGTCCAAGGAGATATCCATTTCCCGCTTCTAGTCCTAACAGGATTAGGATTCAGCGCAGTCTCGGTAGAAAAATCATAACTTTCTGCTCAGATGTCCGTTTTAGGCCCATGAGTAGGCGTTGGAAAGCTAACTCCGAGATATACAACTTTTCTTCGAAGTACAAGACCCAATTCGGCCATCTTCAAGTCCAAAATCGCTGTCGAAGTTCCTATACGAATCCAAAATTTTCAGGATCCTATTTTGACTAGGATTTTGGTTCTAGGAAGACTTTTAAGCCAACTTGGATACCAAGTCAGCCTTTAAACCGTCCTAGACTCCTACCCTACTTAGAATTGGAATTTCTAGGGTTATTTCCACTATAAATAGCCACCCTATGTAACACAATGATTGAGCCAAAAACAACCCCATTTTTATGGCTATTTTACTATGTTTTTGGATCTATTTATGCTTCAATATATGCTATTTTTGATAAGGGTAATTATTTGATACACCGCCGGTGTAAATTTTGGACTCCACAAGCGGGTTGTGGAGTTGACACATGTCCTTTTTTTTAATTAATAAAGTTTTAAATGTTTCAATCTAGTCCCTAGATGACACATGTCACCCTTCAGGACCCGCTTGTGTAGTCTGCTAAATTCCACTGACGGTGTATTGTATAATTTGCCTTTTGATAATATTTGTGTTTTGAGTTCTTAAGAGAAATGAAATTAAGAATTGTTAATTTTCACTACTTTTGGAGCTATTTTGATGACTTTTTACACAGATTTTAGCAAACAAATTTTGAGTATAGATTTGGAGATTCGAAGCTCGTGTTTGAAGACTCATTGAAGATAATTTGAAGATTTGAAGACTTTGAAGAATTATTTCAAGGAGCAAGGATTGAAGATTGGAGCTTTAATTATGAAGGATTGAAGACAAGTCATGAAAAAGCCCTTAAGCTTTGGTATTTTTGGATATTTTATATGGGAAAATACTCAGCTCATTTAAGGTAATAATTGGAATTAAAAACCTAATTAATACCTCCTATATCCAAGGAAATATCCAATTTCCACTTATTCCCGCTTCTAGTCCTAACAGGATTAGGATTCAGCGCAGTTTTGGTAGGAAAAATCATAACTTTCTGCTCAGACCTCCGTTTGAAGCCCATGAGTACTCGTTGAAAAGCTAACTCCGAGATCTACAACTTTTCTTTGAAGTCTAAGATCCAGTTCTGCTATCTTCAAGCCCAAAAATGCCGTTGAAGTCTCTGTAGGAAATCAGGATTTTTTCAGGATACTATTTTAACTTGGATTCTACTCTAGGAAGACTTTTAATCCAACTTGGAGCCTAAGTTAGACCCAAAACCGACTTAGACCTCTTTTCAAGTTAGGATTGGAATTCCTAGGGTGATTTCCACTATAAATAGCCACCTTAAGTCAAGGTTTTTAGTACATGTAGATCTATAAATTGTATTTGGGAGAATTATTGAAGATTTGGAGGACAAAAAACCCTTGTGCCGCCGCCCCTTTCTCTTCTTCCATTCATAAGATAAGTTTTTCTTTTTCTTCTTTGGATGCTCACTCAATTCATGAGTGAGTATTCCTTTTCTTTTCTCCAATGTAGAATTTAATTGATCTCTTGACTTATATATTGGTGAGATTTTGTGGTTATATATGATAATTGTTAGAGTATTCCTTTGATCTCTGTTTTAATTCTATGTTGCTTGTTTTGATGGACTGAGACGGCACTTTCTTGATAAATTAAGTTAGCATTAGCTAGATCAAGTCGAGGATTAATAGTCCATGCTTGGTTGTTTGTAGCAATTGGTTGAGAATTAACACCTCCTTCCAAGAGATATCAGGGACTTTGAGTGAGAACTTGCTCTTTGTGTTTGTATAAATTACTAGTTCTTAATGCTTTGTTTCTTGGTGAATCTTTAAGTCTTAACCGGTAATTGATTTGTTAGGAAGTAAAAGGGGTAATTTAAGCCTTAACCGGTAATCTTATCTAATTAAGGTAATTTAGGATTTAATTCCAACAAGCTATTCTTCGTTTTCATAATTATTAGATATCAATGATCCATGTTATAATTGTCAAGATGGATATTAATTCTACATTGGAGGTTCTTATTAATTATTTTCTTGATTATTCACTGCTTTCTTACCAATTGTTTTCTTTAATTTTCTTGATTGCTTCCTTAGTTAATTT
Organism: Corchorus olitorius; assembly: GCA_001974825.2. Lineage (NCBI taxonomy): Eukaryota > Viridiplantae > Streptophyta > Magnoliopsida > Malvales > Malvaceae > Corchorus > Corchorus olitorius. The sequence continues at coordinate 10,459 of AWUE01024810.1, forward strand.
TAATTGTTAGTTAGATTAGATTTAATTTTACTATAAAAATTCTCTTTAATCTGTTTAATTGTTTTAAGAAAAAAAGATAAATAATCTTTCTCTCTGTGGGTTCGACCCCTACTTGCCCTATCTGCTTTAGTTAGGATTTTATTTTTATGATTTGCTGACGACCGATCATAAATTTTGACGTCGTTGCCAGGGAGATTGTGAATTATTTTTTCTTTTTTCTTTCTTTTTCTATTTTAATTTGCACTTGATCTTCTTTTATTTTGTAGGAAAATTTCAATGGAGCAACCACGTTCGTTAAGGGAGCTGAATTTCAACTGTGAAGTACTGCCCCTATGTATTGATCATCCAGCAATGGATATGACATACCAACTAAAGTCAGGAGTAATCCGTATGTTGTCGACTTTTCAAGGAGAATCTCATGAGAATCCTCAAGAACATTTGCAAGGTTTCTTTATCAAGTGTGCTACAATCACTAAGATGCCTGAAGAACAAGCTAAACTTTGAACTTTTCCACTCACTCTTGAAGGAAAAGCAAGGAGCTGGTTTGTGAGCCTATCACCAAAATCCATAACTTCGTGGAAGGAATTGGAGGCAGCATTCTTGAACAAGTACTTTCCAGAAGCGAAGCGAGCTGTTGTCAGAAAAAGAATCAGTTCTTGTCAACAATCACCTGATGAGAAGTGGCATCAATACTGGGAGAGATACAATGAGATTTGTGCAAGTTGCCCTTATCACAACTTGAGTGAAGCACTTCTAATTCAGAATTTTTATGATGGACTTCTCTGTGAAGATCGAACATACATTGATTCTACAAGTGGAGGAAGTCTTACACTCAAAACACCTGAAGAAGCGAGGAAGCTGCTCAACACCATGGCTGAAAACATTCATCAGTTCTCTACAAAGGAAGATTTGTCATTCAAAGGATTAGAATCGAATTTGGAGATGAAGGAATTTATGGATAGTACTAAAAACGCCATATCCTCATTGACTGCTCAATGTGGAAATCTAGCAAAGAGTTTACCGACTTCATAAGTATCCAGCAAGCTTCTATTCAAAATCATTCATATGTACCGCAAAAATATGTGAATGAAAATACAAGAGGATACGGAATTAGGTCTATGGAGGAAATTCAACCATGGCAAGCACAAGATATGGAATTGCCTGATATTCCATTCCCACTTGCGATTTCACTGCCTCCAGCACCTGCTTTCTCTGCCGAACCACCACCAGTTGCTGTATCCAACATTCAAGAGTCCAGATAGGAGACTTTGTTTTTCCTGCAGATTTCTATGTCCTGAAGATGAGTGAAAATGATCTTCATCTACCTCACTTGCCATTGATGCTAGGAAGACCCTTCCTTTCAACAGCCAGAACAAATTTTGACATGAAAGATGGAAAACTCAGCATGGAATTTGATGGTGAAATTATTAAATTTGATATAATGAAGCCATGAAAACTCCTGTTGAGATCCATTC
>AWUE01024812.1:0-40743 GCA_001974825.2 Corchorus olitorius
ATTTTAGAACTTATAACACGGACTCTTCACTTTACCCTAACGAAACGACAATTCGCTATCGATAGCTTTTGTTAATTTCTTTTTGTTGCAGCCGGNGTCAAAACATCGCCCTTCAATATCTGATTTGGTGGAGGGCATTGGTTCGAATAGTTCAATAATCAAACGTGTTTATGAAAGAGGATCTTTCAACTTCTCGCCGGACAGAGGACTCAGACATTAGTTAATTCTTTGCACCTTCACAATTCTTATGTAGTACATAATTATTCTAGCACATTTGCGTGAAGAGAAGAGTAATTTTTTTTTTGTTGAGGGAAGTAATTTTTCCTTTTTAATCCTTTTCTGATTGTTTTGAACATGTACTTGCTTGTAGAAATATTAGTATGGTAGAAACTTTAGGGCCATAATTTATGTTTTTTAGCGTTTCTTTTCTAGTTTAATAAGGATAGGTTTTTTTATTTTCCTTTTATTTTCTTTTTTTTTTGAAAAATTCCTTTTATTTTCTTAATTACATGGAAATAATTTTTAAAGTACTTATTATTATAAGTTTGAGTGAAGAACCAATTAATTGAAGTTTTCATGGGTCAGGATAGGCCGAACCCGAATGCACTCAAGTTGGTCTTGAATTTGGACTAAGGCCGATCTAAATTTAATAATTTCTTCTGAAATGAATTAATACTTTCATTTGAAGAAATGAAACATGTGATGGTACTATAAAATTTTTACATAATCTTTTACATGTTAAATTAATTAATTAGAATATAAATTAAGCCATGTTTGTAAGTTGATTAATTCATGGTCAAAGATTATTTGGCAAAAAACTTTTTTCTTCCCAAATGGTCAAAGATGAGGTCTATCTAAATTGAAACAATTTTGTTTTTAAGACAACAATTAGAGGTGCCTTCTCTTGCCCGGTAGGTAAAGATTCATATACAAACACCACTTCAAGAATCTATACTGATTATAGGATTTGGCTCCTCTCCATTTTATAAAATGGACTGGAGAGGTCAGTCCATAATGTGATTTTGCCACATGTCCTATTTTCAATCTAACGGTTGTGATTTATTATAACAGTAAAATTGCAAAACACACTACTCTATTGCATCATCTCTCTCTAAACCCCTTTCTCTTTTTCTTTCTCTCTCCTTCCGCAGTAGATATACTTACATATCAAAAATCTTCATTCTACGTAAAGAAATTTTTAGTTCCTCTTAGATTTTTTTATGCTGATTGTTTTTAATTTATTTTATTTCTTCTTCGTGTTTCTTTTTTCAAAAATTCTGAAGTGATTAAGGCCTCTTCTTTGAATTTTTCATCTTCGGCTTTTTCTGTTTTTTCAAAATCATCATCTTTGCTTTTGCTTTGTAATACAAACTAAAAAACTTTATGGATTGCTAACTTTCTGGGTTTCTTAAATATCTTTTTGGATAATCTAGTTGAAGGATTAAAAGTTTTAAAATAGAAGAATGGCAGCAAGATTCTTTGTTCTGCTGGCCAAATTTTTTTTCTCTGTTCTTAAAATTTATATAGGACTGATTTGTATAATAAATCAATAGAAATGGCAGTAAGTACACAAACATTTGCAAGAGTGAATTGCCCAAAAACTTGTGAAATTCAAAAATCGCCTCCGGAAATCTATCAAATTTGTTTCCCTTCCCGTTTCGAATCAGTTTAAACTTTTAAGTTTTAACTTGTAAGCGTAGTTTTAAGAGACAAGATCTACTGTGCTAGAGTCTTTTATTTACATTTATTTATAAACGTTAGATCTAAAAGAAGACAGGTGACGAAATCGTAACATGGACTGGCCTCTCCAGTCCATCCTATAGACTGGAGAGGAGCCAAATCCCTAATTATAATGTGAGAACCTGAATTTGTTTCACGAGTTGACTTGGAGACAAACTCAGTTTTTAAAAGACTTATAAACCAAAAATAAAAAATTACTCATTTATTCACAAAAAAAAAATTACTCATTTGAAAGAAAATCACTCAATGAAGGAGTAAATATGATATTTAATTTATCATATTATATAATTTTAAAAAATACCCATTTAAAAAAGAAAACTACCATAAACTACCTTTTTAAATCTTTTATCTTCATATATACTCACGTAGTAAGTGCCATGTGTCTTGTACTAATTATATTAATGATGATGATCATATTTATAGTATATGCTTATTTTAGGGTAAATTACATATTTATTCACTTAACATTTTGTAGTATATCTTATTTTGATTGTCGAATTATAAAAAATAACAATTTATTCACTCATATTTGTAAAATTTTCAATATTTTAATTAATAATTAATCGTTAGAAAATAAAACAACAATAAAACAAAGTTAACATTGTACCGACGTGATCTAACAAGCGACGCGACATGACATAAAAATGCTAGTATTTAATTAACATGTGATGATGTGAATTGATATAATAGGATCAATGAGCACCATACATCACCAAATTGCATGACATGTTGAATAATACTATTACCAATGCTAATTGACTATAACTTATAACGGACAAAAACAATGAATTTTTACAAGCATTAAAAAATCGAATTATTAATTTTCATAATAATTAAGTGACCAAAAATTCAAGTTCTAAAATTTACCAATACATAAAATTTACGTTAGTCTTGACTGGTTGGCTGGAATGAAATGTTGTCCTAGATATAACTACTATATAGTAAGAGTCTTAAAACTAAGTTCAAGGTGTGTGAATGAATTATACTATAATCATTAAAAAAGAAAGAGAGAATTATTATATATATATAAATTCAAAGTTCATGCAACTAAATTTAAAATTATATTGCTTTGTCTTTCTCATTACTTTTGGATTGAATTCTTTATTATACTTTCATGCATGTTGGCACATATATAATTTTGAATGGAAAGTTGCTTAAGCTTTTCACACACTCAAGCTTATTTAAATTAATTAAGGTAATTTAGAAGAAGTTTGTCCGGCTAATAATAATAGATTATTTAGTTTGTGTTGACAAAGTTATATTTTCAAAATATTTAAGAGCAGTAAAATTTTGACCTGGAAATATAACCCCCCAATATTATACTCACAAAATATATATATATATATATATATATATATATATATATATACTAAATAGTATTTGAAAGACCCAAGAAATTTACCAAAGGCCCCTTTTGAGGATCGATGAGGAGGCTCTATTTGAACTTTTTTTCCTTTTCTGTCTTTTCTCACTTGCCAAATTACTAAGAAGACCCTAGATTAGTTTCTAGCCAGTTCTTGCCCTTAAACCCTTTTTTGTAATTATCCTTTCCTTTCACATAAAATGTTATATTAAATCATATATCCCTTACTTATATAGAATTGTAACCTCTTTTCAGGCCTTTCATTTCCATATGAAAAAAAAGAGTAAACTTAGTTTTTATTTAAAGTTGCTACACACTTTAGAGAAGAAAATAAAATTGAAGCTATTGCATCTCGTCCATGTACAACTAATATTTTAATTTATTGCTAAATATGCTCAATGTTAATAGTATATCCTTTTAAAGATGCAACTAGAGCTGTTCAAGGGCCGGGCTTCCCGTCCAAGCCCGTAAGCCCGCCCGATATTTTAAAGGGCTTGGACAAGAATTTTAAGCCCGTTGGATGGGCTTGGACAAAAATATCAAGCCCGTTTATTAAATGGGCCGGGCTTGGGTATGAGAGCAAAAGCCCAAGCCCGGCCCGGGCCCGGCCCGATTAAGAAAATATATTTGTTTTATTTTTATTTGTTGATATATAATATATATTAAATATACTTTATACGTACACCGTATGTTAAATAAGAAAAAGATGAATAATATATATAGAAAATCTTATTATCAATGAGAATAGTATCTTATAGGTAGTATATATCATATTTTATATTTACAAATATATTTATATAATTAATTAATATAATTTAATTCTTAAAATAATTATTAAAAAAATATTAAACGGGCTTTTGGACGGGCCTTGGTCTAAATATTTGATAAATGGGCCGGGCTTGGACAAAAGTTTGAGGCCCGTTTTATAAATGGGTCGGACTTGGGCAACACTAATGGCCATAATCTCAAGGCTAGGCCCGGCCCGAACCCGGCCCGGCCCGGCCCATGAACAGGTCTAGATGCAACACATTTAAGATCATATTACTTTCGAAATTTCCTACGTATCAAATAATTTAACTAGAATAGAAAAATGTTCAAAGAAGTAGATTGCTGAATGCCCGACGCGGCAGCGTGGGCCGATCCACTTGTATTATATTATTCCTAGAATGAGAAAATACCCACGATTTAATGAAAATACACAATTTTTTTTTTGTTATCCTCATTCCATATCACAGTTGTCAATAATTAATCATAATATATATATAATTAAGATTAGCAAATCATAGCTGTTTAATTTCAATTGTGATCCTCATTTTCAAGATAAATCTTTTCTTTTTCGAAGAAGATCTTTTTTGATTGTTGGGTTATATTAGTAGCTCCAATTATTTGAAGGTCAACCGCCAGCAAAAGTTTTAATGGGCAAAATATTTCAACAATAAACAACGGTATAGAAATGCTTCTAACTTTATTTATTAAATTGATTTTGGACATGCACCAAAAACAAAAAAGAGTGATGTTGGACTTGGAACTAAGCCATATTTTTAGTCAATTATTCAGCTCAGATATTGACTTGGTAGCGTGAGATAATGCTGCTTTCAATATTATTCAATTTATGTGTTCTTATTAAACAAATTCATCATATCATATAGTAATTAGGCACCTTTTTTTGGAATAAAAGGGTTCTCAAGTAGTAGGTATGATCCCACTCCTTGTTTCCTTCTGCTTACGTTGTCTAAAATCAATTAGTAGGTCTTTGTGTTTTGCTAAGAAAGAAGAAAGAAATTGCTCATCACGTTCTTCTCCAATTCCATATAAATACTCCCTTTGTACTCAAACCACAGTTTTACACATTTTTCAAACCACTTATAGTCAAGTCCTTTTTAATATTTTATATAAAAAAATTAAACAAACGACCAATAAAGAATGCCAAATTATACCCTTTGTAGCTAACATTAAACAAAAAACTAGAGATTATTTGGAGATATTTGACAATCTCCTGTAAGAGAGTAAAGTGTAATCTCATATTATATTATTGAAGCCTTTTAACTTGTCAGAAATAGACAAATTAGTCCTTGGATTTTAAATTTTCTCAATTGCACACTTGAATTTACAATTTCAACCATATTTAGCCCTTTGAAAATTGTCAACTCTGTTAAATCTTACCTTCAAAAAATGGAGCCGTAAAATGTAGTTGAAATTGTAAATATAAGCGTGCAATTGAAAAAAAATAAAAATTCATGAGTTATTTTGTTGCTTTAGAGAACAAAATGTCTTATTTGTAAAAGTAAAATAGAACGTGATAAGTTATAAATTGGGGAGGAGCCAAATCCTTGGTATATGATCCTTTTCCATGTGAGCAAATCACAAAACACTGGTTAATGAATCATTATTACTCAGTGGTGTACATTACAAAGAGGAAGAGTTATTAGTCAAAGACTCAAAGTAAAGACATTGTGGAGTAAACTCTCTCTTTTTGGAGTAAACTCAAAGTAAACTCTCTCCTTTCTCATATGGTCTAGTCTTGTAATTCAGCTTTTTGGAGTAAACTCTCTCTCTCTCTCTCTTTTTTTTTAAGAAAGTAAACCATGTTGCACATGAAAGAGGTTGACTTGACTTGAAGCAATCATAATTGTGCAGACAATTCTTTTATCATACAAAAGTACGTAGTTTATCTCTTATTTAAGTTTAAAATTTTCAATAAATTTTTCAGTTAAAATTTCAAGAATATTTCTTCCTTAATTCTCTTACATACCAAAAAAAAATCAAACTTCTCATCAACTTTTGGAAAATTATTCAATACATTGTCAGTAAAGTTTAGAAAATTATTCAATACACTGTCAGTGAAGTTTAGCAGACTACGCGTGCGGGCTATAAGGGTGACATGTGTCCCCTAGGGACTAGATTGAAATATTTATAATTTAATTAATTCAGAAAATGGACATGAGTCAACTCCTCAACCCGCTTGTAGGGTCCAAAATTTACATTTACATTGTATCAAATAATTACCCGTATTCTTTTCAATATAAATAACTAAAGTTTACTAGAAAATAGAAATTTATCATATATCTTACCTCTAGCCAAGCTCTTGGTAAAAACACCCATAGTTAAAACGACCTCTCTAAAGTTTGTAAATTTGTTATAATGTACTAGATCAGAGCCCCGCTCGCTACGTTGAGCGAACATATGTTATGTTATAATTTTTGATTAATTTTCAACTATGAGCTTGTTAAATGAGAACGATGCTCAATTGGTTTAAATCATGTGTTTTGATAAATTTGGACTCAAGTAAGGATCCCACCAAATCTAATCCATAATCAATGGCAATAATTTTAGTATATTTTATCTAAAGGAGTCCACTATTTTATAGAATATCAAAAATACCCTTAGCAGCTATTATAAATAATAAAAAAAACTGAAGTACAAAAACGAAAAACCAAGTCAAATAGTGAAAGTTGTAAATTACGGAACAACCTTTTAATATAGATACTTGAATCACCTTAATTAGACATCTACGGAAAAAATTATATAATGCCAAGTAAACCATCCACCCAAACCACTAACTTTTCGAAAGTATTTTTTATATTTGAAACGTCAAATTTAGCTTTTGAGTTCTTCGTAAAAGTTGTAACCTTCTTATAGATACTTTTTTTGCCAGTTCTAATAGATACTTTGAATTACCTAAATCAGACATCCCAAGCAAAAGCTCTATAATATTTAGTAAACCATCTACTTAAATTACTAATATTTCAGAAGTATTTTTTATACTCGAAACATCAAAATTAGCTTTTGAATCCTTCATAAAAGTTGTAGATTATGGAACAACTTGTTTAAGTCAACTTAATCGTACATATATATGGTGAATAAATTATTAAAATATTAAATATACAATCCACCGAAATAACAAATTTTTCAGAAGAATTTTTGGTATTTGAAAAATCAAATTCAGATTTCGAGTCCTTCATGAAAGTCGCAGATCATGGAACAACCTTTTGACAGGTACTTGAATCAGCTCAATTGGACATCTGGAGCAAAAATTATGTAATATTAAGTGGACCGTCCATTCTCGCTAACCGAAACAACTAAATTTTTGGAAGCATTTTTTATACTCGAAACATTAAATTTAGCTTTCGAATCCTATCTGAAAGTTGTAGATAATAAAACAACCTTTTAAGAGGCAGTTGAATCACCTTAATTAGACATATGAAGCAACAGTTATGTAATATTAAGTGGAACGACCATTCCCATTAACCAAAATAATTAATTTTTTGGAAGTATTTTTGATACTTGAAACATTAAATTCAGTTTTTGAGTCTTAAATGAAAGTTGTAGATTATGGAACAACCTTTTAATAGACACTTAAATAATCTTGATCAGATATCCGGAACGAAAATTATATAATGTTAAATAGACCACTCAGTCAAACCATTTATAAATATGTTATATTATATTATAATATAAAATGCTAGAAAGTCAAAATGCCCTTATAACTTTGTGAGAATAACAAAAAAACATAGATTGAAATGACCAAATAACCAAACTCAATAGGAACCAAATTAATGATGTAAGATTTATAGACCGGTTTACATATAATTTTACATCCTCCTCTTATGGTTTCTTATAATTTAAATTGGGTATTACTATTTACCACCCCCCTTGGACTATTTTGCCCTTTACTTTATTTTCCTTCAAACTTCAAACTTTTCAATTCTCTCAACCTTCAAACTTTTAAAATTCAATCATTCAAGTAAAACAACATCAAAATTCATGATCCATGGCCAAAATAACTAATAATTCAAGTAATAATAATAACTAATTATTAATTTTAGAATTTTTTTTTTAAGAAAGCCAAAATAGACTAGGCCATGGTTCAGTCGGGACCGGATCACGACTGACCATGGTCTAGTCGCGACCGTATCGCGACTTGACCATGGCCTGGTCGCGTCCGGGCCATGGTCAGGTCACGATTCGGTTGCGACCGGACCATGGCCAAATCGCGATCGTCGCGCGACCAGGCTTTTTTTAGCTCTCTCTTTTTCTTTTTTTTCATCTCTAATTTTTAATTTTCCTTTAATTTCTTTTTTGTCCTTTAATAATCTTGCTTGTCCCCATTCGTGCAATTAATCCGTTTCGGTCATATTCTTATATATATATATATATATATTTCTAAAATTCTCAAATTTTCTTAGCTTTTTATTACAAAGCTTTTCGAATTTTTTTTCCATGTACCCATCCCATAATTAATTAAGCCACAATAGCTATAGATTTGAAAGTTTAAAGGTTGAGAGAATTTGAGAGAATTGAAAAAGTTTGAAAGAAAATAAAGTCAAGGGCAAAATAGTCCAAGGGAGGCGGTGACTAGTAAAAGGAGGCGGTATTTAGCAATCCAGTTTACATTCTTAGCCATTATACCCAAGAGGTGGACCTTAAAACTTAAAAACAAGATCTTTTCTCCATGGTTTTGTTCATAAGTAAATTGATTAATCTAAATTACTTAAAAGTATAATTTGAATTTGCATGTAATTGAACTGAAAAAATTATATTTAATATTGTTAAAAATATTATTGGTTATTGAAGTATAAATTATCCAAATTCATATGTAGTTTTAGTTTTTTTTAAGCAAAAAAAAAATCTAATTACTGTACAAAATGTGAATATTAACCTTAGTTTTTCCATTTTATTGAATATATATATATATATATATATATTTATTGAACTTCAATTGGCTTATGTAATAGTAAAAAATAAATTGTTTGAAAACTTTGGGAGGACTACCTATATTATTAAACAATGGAAATTTCCACACAATCAGAAAAATTGATCAGAATTTTGTCCCACATGACCTGTTATTACTAGTCATCCCATGTTATGTAGCAAAACTCCACTTAAATATTGGTGGGACCAGTTTGCTGGATCAACCGTGTAAGAACACGTCATTGGGGACCAAATTTCGGGTCAATTTTTCTGGTCATGTAGCAAAACTCTTAAACAATATAGCTAGTGTTGAGAACATGACTGAAGTGCCATCGGGCATTTGGCCTAGTGGTAGAGTACTGGATTCTTAATTCCAGTATACCTGAACCATGAGGTCTTGGATTCTACTCTCACGAAATGTGAGTTTTCTTTGTAATTTATTTGTTTGTGTATTTATAGTATATTAGTAGTTATAGATGAAATTAGAGATTTTGTAATCTTATTTGATTTATGTGCGTTTTAATTTGTAAATAGGGAAATCAACGTATTATAGCACATTCTCTAGTTAAAATTGAGCTGGATAATCATGTGGTGCGGGACTATTCCTCTCGGCGTTTGTAATCTCTGATTATCGATTAATGAAAGTGATTATATTTGATTAAAAAAAAGAACATGACTGAAGTTAAGGGAAAGAGAAATTAGAAAAAAAAACTACCAAAAGTATTTTTGAAAAGAGAACTGTTACATAACCTGCCTATTTGACCTGAAGATGTGTGTTTTCATATACTGATCCCGCTGGCGATAGGGGTTTGACGGGCTGAAGGGAATTTTCCTTTTGAAAAATAATGTTGTTTGTTCATTTGACTAATTTAACCATTGTTATTTACCATATATATATTCGGTTAAGTAGGAGTAGGACAAAGAATTTGAAACACGGAAGTGATAAGCATCAAAGAAAGCAAAGGATTACGGAAATGGAACTCTCTCTCCCTACATCACAACTTACATAGCATGAAAAGAAGAGTTGGCTTCTTTTCTTGATAACATGAAAAGGAAATCATACTCGATTGCTATCCACCACCACCTTCATGCCAACAAATATATATTGAAACTCATTGGACTCATTGGACACTACACACGTATTGCAGGCTGGCCCCATGCTAATTGATGACTAAACCTGCCCAGTGGAACCGGTCGAGAGTTTGTTCCTTCTGTGTGGCCTTATAATTAATCAAAAATGGCAATATAATTTTTTTGAGTTACTATATTAATTAATTATATAATAATTGGCTTAATACGTACAAAATAAAAATCCTAATTTTTTGATATAAATTTATTTTCTTAATTATCAAAATAAATTCTTTTTCTTTCGAAAATGATCCATGTTCATCCTTTTATCGTTAAAAATGCTGACGTGTATTTTCCATGTCAGCATTATTTCTTGCAACGTGGCATCATTGTATGTATAATTTAAGAGTTGATTTGATATATAGTATAATTTTAACAATTAGTCCCCACAATTAGTCACACGGGTGACGTGGTAAAAATGGCCATACATACATATAATAAATTCTCATTAAATGTAGATATAGATATAAATATGTACTTGGATATATAAATCTAGCAATTTCTTGGTTAGTTTGAAAGGATAACATTAAACAGTTGATTAATAATAAGCATATAATTAGGTTATAAAAGGAATCCGGCCGGAATGGATCTCCACCGAACTCTTTCCCGACATCACAACTGAATAGGTATTCTTTTGCTAGGATACTTATGGGAAAAAGCCAAAAAGGAGTTGGATTCTTCTCTTAAAAGTATATAAAATAAGGGTAATTATTTGATATACCGGCGGTGTAAATTTTGAACTCGACAAACGGGTTGTGAAGTTGACACATGTCTATTTTCTGAATTAATTAAATTTTAAATATTTCAATCTAATCCTAGGGGACACATATCACCCTTCAAGACTCATTTATACAGTATGCTAAACTCCACTGCCAATATATCATATATAAACCCATAAAATAATTAGGACTAGGAACAAAAATCATACTCAAAACAATGTTAACCTTTACCGATTTTCCCTTGCTTTGGTGGTTAAATGGTTACATTTGGACCTAAAAGTCTCAAAAATATCAGAATAATGCCTAACCTTTAATTTGATATACTCATGGACCCCAATCACTACAGTAACTCAGCTCTCTGCCCTTGTTGATACCACCACCCAGCTTCCTGTGAAACTGCCAAGAAAAATATTAATTTTTTTTTACCATATGTTCTTGGTAGGAATTGGTATTCCATGTTTTAATTTCATTAGATATAAAATATTATATAATTATAACACTGACTTGAGCCAACAATAAAAGTGAGAAAAAATAGAATATATATATGTAGGCAATATTATTATATTAATTAGTCAGAGTGGGCATGCCATTGCCATCTTATCTCTATATAAAGCTTAATCCCATATCTTCCTTTTGCACCCTAAAGTCATAACTTAACAAGCTTATATAGTTTACTCTTTCCTGTCCTCTAAGTTTCAGGATCCAGGAAATAATTAACACTAACTTTCTCTTCATTATTTCATTAACATTTCTTGTCCAAATAAAATAATTATTTTCCTTCGTTCTACAGCTTTCTTCTCATCAGGTTTGTTCCAAATTCTCACACTTAAATTCAGGCCATCTTTTGCATGCATATATACATAATTAGTTATAAAAACCTTATTTCCCATATCTTGCTTAATTTCTTCATTCCCCAACATGTTGCATATCCAAAGCTAGCTCAAGAAAAGAAAAGAAAAAAAAAAAAAACTGTGTTTGGGAAATCTCTGTTTTCCCTTTATAGTTGTTTTTCAATATTCAAACAAAACGTTTTGCCTGTTTTTTTCATTAATAATTAATGTTTGTGTATGAAATTGAATTTCCATGCAACAGAGCCAAATATTTAAAGCTAGCATTAATTACATTAATCGAGCATGTGGAAGCTTAAGATAGCGGAAGGTGTGGATGGCCCTTATTTGTACAGCACAAACAACTACGTGGGAAGGCAAACATGGGAATTTGACCCAGACGCAGGCTCACCAGAAGAGCGAGCAGAGGTTGAAGAAGCTCGCCAGAATTTCTACAAAAATCGCTTCCAAGTCAAGCCTAGTGGCGACCTCCTTTGGCGTATGCAGGTACCTACATATATACGTACATCTATACGTATATATAATTATATACACGTATACACACACTAACACACAAACAAATCTCTAGCTAGCTATTCTTATGCTAGTATAGCCAAATTCCAATTCAACCGTTTTAACTGTTGAAAAATGGTTTTTACTTTTTTTTCCCCGGTAAAAACCCACATATTAACCTTGCCTGAGTTGTTAGATTAATGAATGCATTAAAGCTAATTAATCACGTTGGATTTTATATAAGCACTAAGCAGCTAACTAAATAAAGGAAATTAATTGCTTTTTCTTCGTCTTTGGAAAGTGGAAACTGATCTATAAACCTAACCTACCCAGCTCGTAAATTAGTAAATTATTAGGTACTAAGATAGATATCATAGATGTCGTTGTTTGTCGTTTCCTTTTCTTTCATTCCAAGTGGTTTTTGAGTGTTATATTCTTTCTTTTTTTATTTTTATCTTTGAAGAAAGCTGAAGTTTTCAAACTAATTACTAAGTATATTTTATAAGACTAAAAACATATGGACAATTTGATTTTTTATTATTATATATATTAATAATGCAGGTTACTTCTCACGACTCTTTCTTTATAAAAATTTTTACCGATTTTTTTTGAGAGATTTTACACATTTTATATATATTGGACATGATGATATATATATATATGTACGTACACCCCATATATATCAATCTCATATATATTCCTTCTCTCTTTCTCTCTCTATATTCACCTGGTGATTGACTAATCACATTTTATAAATCTATAAGAGATATTATTGTGATATAAGACAAAAATTATATAATAATTGCTTACCTTTGACAAAGATGTATCTATCAGCCTTGTCCAAAATTAAATTAAGGTTTTTCTAAATCAAAATAAAAAGATGACTTGGTCTTTCTTGCTTGGCCTGCCTAATTAGTTTTAATTTATATATGTTTAATTATGAGTATTGTGTAATTCCTTTTGTTGGCATATACACACTCAGTCGTCAAAAAAAAAAAGATTTGCTTTATTACAAGATGCGGTTATGTATAATGGAAAATTAATTTCCTATACCGACACCAGAACTTTTAGAATCTAACTAATGATATTGACTTAGCATATTTTTAAGTACTGCTAGCTATTTACTTATAAATACTGGTTCATTAAGCAAAACTCGTAAATAAATCTTAATTATAAAAGGGATTATTATCTTTAAAAAAAAGAGAGATTAATTAATTTCAACTCTCAAACATATATAGTGGAAACAATATAAAAGTGGAAAAAGTAGGTGAAATGATTTTCGTGTGGAAATATACTATAGGAATTACGGGCGAGCAAAGTTGGATAAAGGAGGAAATTAAAAGGGACGACTTTGAAAGTTTCGTATATGTGTTATGTCCCTAATCCTTTTTCTATGACGAAAGAATGAAGAAGATACGAAATTAATTAAATTTATTTCTGATGATGACGTGCTTCTCATGGATTTATGTTTACATTAACTTTTCGTAAGCTTTATAATACCCATCATTTCTGGTTTTATAGCGCTAGCTCATTTGTCAACTTTTTAAAATCATAATAATAATATATAATAATAATAAACTAAAAAGTCCAAAACTACAATCATCTGTCCTCAAGCCCATCTTATATTAATTATTAATTATTTTACCCTAACGAGCGATTACTTTTCTTACAATCCTATAATGATGTTGAATTTGTCTAATCACAACAAAACGTTTTGTACGAATCCACCATGTATGATCTATGATGGATCTAACAAAATTGTGAATAGTAATTGTTAGTGATATATATGTTAATTATTGTCACAGAATAAGGTCTTTTCCGATGTCGCGTGGTTTGAGACACTTAAATTGTAAATTTGTGATACTATTATAAGCAGAACTAAATTAACCCTAGAGTTTTGCTGCATGACTAGAAAAATTGATCCAAAATTTGGTCTTGCATGACGTGTTGTTACACGATTAGTTCAGTAAACTGGTCCCACCACTATTTAAATGGGGTTTTGCTACAAAATATGGGACAACCCCACATAACACATCATTTTTTGGATAATATTCTGATTAATTTTCCTGATTGTTTAGAATTTTCCTTTAGCTTGCGTTGAGACACTTAAATTGTGAACTCATGACACTTTGACAAGGAGAACTAAATTTAGCTAATGAATCAGCTCAATTTCTCATTGTAGCAGTTGTAGGTTCAAAGTAATTATAATAAATTGCATATATTGGTTTAGTAATAACCAAACTTATTTGGATGGGTTGACTTAATATTTCTTGTGACTTAAAAAAATAAAATTGCAGTTTTTGAGGGAAAAGAATTTCAAACAAACAATACCACCGGTGAAGATTGAGGATGGTGAAGAAATCTCATATGAAAAGGCAACAACAGCATTGAAAAGGGCAGTTAATTTCTTCTCAGCTTTGCAGGCTAGTGATGGCCATTGGCCAGCAGAAAATGCTGGTCCTCTGTTTTTTCTCCCACCATTGGTAACCATTTTTATTTTTCTTCCCTTTCATATATTCATTCATTGCAAACATATTATGCAATTGCTAATGATCACTTAATCTTAACAAATTGAAAAATTTGCAGGTCTTTGCTGTGTACATTACTGGACACCTTAACACCGTTTTCCCGGAAGAGCATCAAAAAGAAATTCTTCGTTACATCTACTACCATCAGGTAAAACTTCGAATTTGCATGTCAACTAACAATTTATGTAATTTTCACGTTAATTCTATGAAAAAAAAATTGAAAATTTTTGAATGGGATTTTGTGGAAATGTAGAATGAAGATGGTGGGTGGGGATTGCATATCGAGGGACATAGCACGATGTTCTGCACGGCTCTTAGCTACATTTGCATGCGGATTCTTGGAGTAAGTCCCGATGGTGGACAGGACAACGCTTGTGCAAGAGCCCGCAAGTGGATTCTTGACCATGGCAGTATTACCCACATGCCTTCCTGGGGAAAGACTTGGCTTTCGGTATGATTATTTGACAAAGTTTCATTTTTTTTTTTAAAGATTTTAAGCTCCCCCAAACCCACCAGTTCAATGCAGGCCAAGTGTTTGATAAATATACAAACTTGTTCTTTTGCTGCAGATACTTGGTGTTTTTGACTGGTCTGGATGTAACCCAATGCCCCCAGAGTTTTGGATTCTTCCTTCTTTCCTTCCCATGCATCCAGGTTTGCATCAATTCATTTTCAAGTGGAATTTTTTACATAGTAGTTATTTCAAAATGGTCTCTGTTACATTCCTCTGTTTTGGCATTAATCTTTTGTTTTTATGCAGCTAAAATGTGGTGCTACTGTCGCATGGTGTACATGCCTATGTCATATCTATATGGCAAAAGGTTTGTTGGGCCAATTACACCTCTCATTGAACAATTGAGAGAAGAACTCTACCTTCAGCCCTACAATGAAATTAATTGGAAGGGAGTGCGCCATTGTTGCGCTCAGGTAAGTTTATGTTTGCTGTTTGTGAATGGCAAAGACAATTCGGATTGCAAGTCAGCAAGTATATAATCAATGAGTTGATTTCTTAATGTAGGAGGATATCTACTATCCACATCCTCTAATTCAGGATCTGATGTGGGACAGTCTGTATATATGCACCGAGCCTCTGCTTACTCGTTGGCCTTTTAACAAGTTGGTAAGAGAGAAGGCTCTTCAAGTAACAATGAAGCACATCCATTATGAGGATGAGAACAGTAGATACATCACCATCGGTTGTGTGGAGAAGGTAATTTTGCAAATCACAGTTATTAGGAACACTGATGTTGTGCATTCAATCCATATAGTCAACTTGCTGATTACATGGTTCAATTGAATTCAATAGGTGTTGTGCATGCTTGCTTGTTGGGCAGAGGAGCCAAATAGTGATTATTTCAAAAAGCATCTTGCGCGAATCCCCGATTACCTTTGGGTTGCTGAAGATGGAATGAAGATGCAGGTTTGTGCATATGCATTCTCCATGATAATCATATTTACCATTTTAATATTGATAAGAGTTGATAAAAATGAAAGGACTTCCATTTATTGGTTTTCCTTTAACTTTTCTTTTTAAGTGCTGATGTAACACATGATTCTGGCTTGCAGAGTTTTGGAAGCCAACAATGGGATACTGGTTTTGCTATTCAAGCTTTGCTTGCTAGTAATCTCACTGATGAAATTGGACCTGTACTGAAGAGAGGACATGACTTCATCAAGAAATCTCAGGTTTAGTATTATTACTATTGCACAATTAAGTCATTCTTCAATCTTATTCAATCAAAATTAAAAGAGATATTTTCTTCTACTTAAACTTGTGTAGGTCAAGGACAATCCTTCTGGTGACTTTAAGAGTATGTACCGTCATATTTCCAAGGGATCATGGACTTTCTCTGATCAAGATCACGGATGGCAAGTTTCTGATTGTACTGCAGAAGGCTTGAAGGTAACTGATTTCTTATGTCTTAGTCAAATGCACTAAAGATATTGAGGAATGCATGTCTTCTACAATATCACATTGTCTTAACATATACTCCTCTATTTTGCAGTGCTGCCTACTAATGGCCATGCTGCCACCTGATATTGTTGGTGAGAAAATGGAACCTCAACAACTCTATGATGCTGTCAACGTTCTGCTCTCTCTCCAAGTAAGAAATTGCTCGTACTTGGCTTTCTAGGATAGATTTACTGATTTCTACTTGACCATTCAAACAATCTAAATTGCTTCACCCCTTACAGAGCAAAAATGGAGGATTGGCAGCCTGGGAACCAGCTGGAGCTCAAGAGTGGTTGGAAGTAAGTGCTAAAGCATTGGAATGCATTTTTTTTTTCAAGAAACCTCTTAAGATTATTGAGCACTTATATTCTTAATTGTCGTAAATAATTCTGATTGTTTCTATACTTTTTCTTCTTCAGGTGCTTAATCCCACAGAATTTTTCGCTGACATAGTCATCGAGCATGAATATGTTGAGTGCACATCATCTGCAATCCATGCTTTGGTTTTGTTTAAAAAGTTGTATCCTGGGCACAGAACAAAAGAAATTGAAAATTTCATTACAAATGCTGTACGATACCTTGAAGATGTCCAAATGCCTGATGGTTCATGGTATGTAAGCCAATTCTTGAGAAACATGTTTGAATAATGTACTTACTTTTAAAAGCATCAGAGATTGATTATATGAACTCTTCAACAGGTATGGGAACTGGGGAGTTTGCTTCACATATGGTTCATGGTTTGCACTTGGAGGACTAGCAGCAGCTGGAAAGACATACAACAATTGTCTAGCTGTGCGGAAAGGTGTTCAATTTCTACTGAGAAGCCAAAAAGAGAACGGTGGCTGGGGAGAGAGTTATAAATCATGCCCTGAGAAGGTAAATGTTTAATGTCACATAACCTTTGCCCTGTTTGATGTTTTCCATATGCCAAGCATTTTCTCTGCTTTCAATCTTTGATTCCATTAGTAACCAATATGTTTATGCTTTGGTGACACAGAAATATGTACCTCTAGAAGAAGGCAGATCAAACTTGGTACATACTGCATGGGCTATGATGGGATTGACTCATGCTGGACAGGTAAAACCGAAAACTCTACTTTTGTGAAGTTAACAGTCAAGATTTTTCTCCCCACGGTTCTTTGACATTTTTTGGTTGTAACAGGCGGACAGAGACCCGACGCCTCTTCACCGTGCTGCAAAGCTGATAATCAATTCTCAAATGGAAGATGGTGACTTCCCCCAACAGGTTCTAATCCTTACTATAGCCCACTTTTCGGATTATATGTACTAGAAAATGAAAAAGACACAGGGAAACTGCCTTTCTAAGCAACTCTAGCTATACTTCATAAATATTCAAGTAGTTTTAGATAAAGCATTCAAAAGACTTCACTTAACATTTCCAATCTTAATTATTGCCAACAGGAAATTACTGGAGTGTTCATGAAGAACTGCATGTTGCACTATGCAGCATATAGGAACATTTACCCACTGTGGGCACTTGCAGAGTACCGCAAACGTGTTCCATTGTCTTAATCCTTCGCAAAGGGGTTTCAATCATAAAAAACGTGAAATAATTATACGGCCGGTGATCAAGCAGCAACCAAGATACGAATATTATAGGGATTTGTTGATTCTATTATACTACGCTCTACTTTCTTTGTTTCTTTTCAGTCTTTGATCAGGATGCCTATATATGTTTATGAGTGTACAAATGAGGAAAGGGGGTTGATTTTTCCATCCAATAAAAGGATAAGGAAAAAGCTTGTAACATCGTACATTTTCGAATAATAGCAAGTATATATAATTTTTTAAAATTTTTTGAGTTTATTGTGATTATCATCTTTGATAGTCACCATTCTGTAATTATCATAAAGATTAAAGAAGTGTTTCATTGAAATATCCATTAGACTTTCTTTTAAGCATTTGAAATGGCCGACCAAGGGAGTGAATTACAAAAACACCGTCTACTATTTCCCTTCTAGCTGAGACAAAGGAGTAATTACCTACACCAATATGACAACTGCTTTGCTTATAAGTCTTGTATAATAATCCATTTAATGTTCTCATGGTATATCCGTCAAATACTCAAATTACATAAATTCTCAACGTATTAAGTATTAACCATGTGTTGAATTGATATCATATCTAAACGCATTATTGTTGTCACAATCCGCAGTGACACTTGACAAAGGACCTAGTAAGATACTATTATGAGGACATTATTGGTAGTTACATTATTGGTGTTTTATAGTTTTACTTAAATAAAAATTCTATTTTTTATTTATATACCTATTTTATTTTTTCCATTTTACTAATTTAATTAAAAAATTTAGATATATTACAATTTTTAAAAATATTCCTTAAATAAAATTGTTTAAATTTTACAATTTTCTTTAGAAATAAACTTTTACAGTTATTCTACTAAAAACTCTATTTTTATTTAATTAAATTCAATATTTTTTATAAATATTTTATTTTACCATTTTAATTTTAAAAAATTGGAGGCTTTTTGGTAGGTTTGGGTTTGGACCCATTTCAATTATAATATAAACTAATAGAAGTATTATTATCAAGTTTAAAAGTTAAAAAGAAGGTGCCTAATAATTAATTATTCATATTTTTTAAAACTATTTAAGTTAAAAATTTATTTAAAATTTAATTATTGTGATTGATTTTTTCTATTTTTGAAGTGTACGTATTGGTAGTTTAATGTAGTGGAGTGTATAACAAGAATTTAAAATTTTTAAAAATAAAAAGAAGAGTAACATACAATTATTTCCTTTGACTTATAAAGTTATAGGAGTTAATGCAAAAAAAAAAAAAGTCAATCGGGCGGGTTGGACGGGTTTCAGGTTCGGGTCATCTTGGACCAGGTCAAATGTGTCAGGTAATTTTCTCGGGTCATTTGGGTTTCGGCTCATCTTGGTTCAGGTCATTCGGGTCTCAGGTTTGCTGGGTTTAGGGTCATGCTGGTTCGGGTTTTGACCTCAGGTCACTCGGGTTCTTGATCATTCGGGTTTTGGGTTTTTCGGGTCTAGGACTCGGATCAATTAGGCCAGTCTTGAATTTTTTAATGTTTAATTCTTAAATTTATTTAATGTCTTAATTATTCAATTTATTTTACAATCCACTATCGGTTAAGTTTAGTAAACTGCATATACGGGTTAAAGAGTTGACATGTGTCCCTTTATATATTAATAATTTTGAATATTAAATATGTAATTAAGTATGAAGTGGGGTGTATGTTCAAATAAATATTAAATATAATATCTAAATTTATGTTCTTTCCTAATAGAAAAATTGTCAAGAAATTACTAATTAATTATTATTATTTATTCATTATGTAAAAAACAAATTACTAATTATAATCTTATTTAGTATTTATTCATATATAATAATTGTTCATATAATGAAGTTTAGCAAATTTAATCATAATAGGTAAAATTATAACAATAATATAATTATTATTGAATAAATTATAGTTTAGAATGGTTAAAATTATAACAATGTGGATTTTATTGAATAAAATATAATTTTAGTTTATAGTATCTTTGGGTCATCCGGGTTAATTTCACGTGTCATTCGGATTACGAGTTTGTCGGGTCGTCGGTCGTTTAATTTCTCTGATCAAGTTGAGTTCGGCTGGATTTGACGGATTATCGAGTTTGGATCACGTGCAACGCACGTGGAAATAAAGACTAGTAATAATAAAAATGCATTTTTTTTATTAAAACATCGAATGAACATGATGATAACATGTGTCAAGAATAACCATCCATTGATTGGTTTTTGAATAGAAATAAAATTCACAAAGTTCGACTTTCAAGCGTAAATATTGAGTTAGGCTGTCGATATAAGTTATTTTTTTTTAGTAAGTACATGTGAAATCTCATTACAATCAGAATAAATCTCTATATGCCCAAATATCTAAATGAGAAATCAACCCAAACTAAGAAACTACCATAAATAAACTATCTACCTACCAAATATACAAATAAATAAATTACAAACTAAACTCACATTCAGTGAGACTTGAACCCAAGACCTCACGGTTCAGGCACGGTACACCTAACAGTTGAGCTAACAACTCGGGTGTATATAAGTTATTTTTTTTATTGAAATTAATATTTTTATTAAGATAATTTGAATGGTTTCGAATTATCTTAATAAATAAAATATATATTAATTTCAAAACCCGAGCTTGATCCGGCCCAACTTGCCCATGACAGATCCAACCCCGAGCCCATTACACAACAAACCTTCAAGTGCAAGATTAAAGAGAAACTGACAAAGACAGCCTAAATAAGAAAATCCACATGTATAAATAACATACCACATGAAGGTAGCACCAAAAAAAAATTGGAAGTTGGAATGCTACTTAAGTAACTAGGAAATATCATGCTGAGTGTCATCATTCATTTATGACTAAAACATGGTAATTTAATGACTTTTTGATAATTTCAGTTGGGAGATTGCAGTCATTGTCATAGAGTAATTAATTAGTACTATCTAATTATTTGGATATTCTAAAAGTAATATACTATTTTTTGTGTTATAAAAATTAATATATACTCTATATATTATGTAGACTAAGAACCATTTACAGGAATCTGTCATCATCAAATTTTGACAAGACTCAATCATAACATATTTTGTGAAACCAACCATTAATTTTCATACACGTCTAAGCACCAGATTACTTGAGAATGTACCATTGTATTTAATTTCTTTGACATTATTATAATATATAATATAGTTCTTTATATTATAAAATTCATATTATAAACTGCATGTTAAAAGTATTCTAGATTCGTGGGGATAACATATATACATGAAAAGTCATAGAAACTTAATGTTGACAATGACCGTATCGACATTGAACCAGAAAGGGCTGATTTTGTATGGTTTATTCGAAATATTTTTTGTTTACCCTATAGTATTTGTTTTTTTAATGCACCAAATAAATTAATTACATTTTTTCCCTTTTTATACACTTGAGGGGCCATTGCTTAAACTTTTACTATTTCAATACTGTTTTTTCATCATTTTATTTTGGTTTTTTTATAATAGAATTCAGTACTAAAATCCCCATATATGTCTGACACACGACTTGTT
The DNA here is from genome assembly GCA_001974825.2 of Corchorus olitorius. Taxonomy (NCBI): domain Eukaryota; kingdom Viridiplantae; phylum Streptophyta; class Magnoliopsida; order Malvales; family Malvaceae; genus Corchorus; species Corchorus olitorius. Next base: position 21,579 of record AWUE01024812.1, read on the forward strand.
TCCTGATTAGTAATGTGACTACCGAATATCGGAGGATTAATTTGGATTGGCCAAAAAATTTTAGTTTATTTGGAATTTACTCCACTTAAGTTTGTTTTGCTGATCTCTCCTACATGTACTTAAACATATATATAATTATTATCGAAATGTAATAAGATTTCTATTTATTGTTAATTTAGAGTATATGGTATCTTAATTCCTTTTATAAAAAAGAAAAAAAACTAATAAAGTAATTAAACATCATGCTTTACCTTTACACACTATCAACTAAACCTTTTGGGGGCCATATTCATGCTCATGTGTTGCGTGGCTGGCCTAACCAACGGTACCTTCTAACTATAAAAGTTTAATTCATACTTGTACTTTAGTAGAAATTAAATTCACGTACACAATTAATGATAACCATTGGAGGCTAATTGGCCAACCCTCCCCTAATACCTCGTCCTTCATATCTTTTCTTTTCAACTCAAAATATCATAAATCCCAATTCCAACAATAATCGAGTTGCCGAAAATGGCGTCACTTTTAGTTGGAGATGATGTGGCGGCAGCAAGATCATTGAGCAGCGGGCAAGGAGGGTGGGGGTCGGCGAGGTTCCGGGAGATATGGCATACTCCTCCGGAAGTTTTCGACCGAAGCCGACGGCACGACACGGAGGAAGACCTAATGTGGGCTGCCATCGAACGACTTCCCATGTATGATCGTTTGAGGAAAGGTATGTTACCCAAAGTTGGAGATGAAGGGAAAGTTGTTCTTGACGAAGTTGATGTAACTAAACTTGGAACACAACATAAGAAGAAGCTCATGGAAAGTGTTTTGAAGGTTGTTGAAGAAGATAATGAAAAGTTTCTTAGGAGATTAAGAGACAGAACTGATAGGTATGGTAGTTGTCACTTTTTTACATCATTAGTAAACTTTTCTCTCTCTCTCTTTTATTTTCTTTGAGTTTGCTAAGGATGACATGGCATCCCGTCGCGGAATTAATTAGATTTCAATGCTCTACTATTAGAATACTACTGTTAATTTGGTTATCTGAACGTTTGTTGTGTCCAGAAAGCGATATAGTTAATCTTTCTTGGTATTTTATATTTTTAATTAGAATGTTTTGATTTGATTTTATTCATTTGGGGTTTTGATTGATGAAGAGTTGGGATTGAAATTCCAAAACTTGAAGTTCGATATGAGCATTTGTCGGTCGAAGGAGATATGTATGTCGGTAGAAGAGCTCTTCCTACATTGCTTAATGTTGTCTTGAACACACTAGAGGTACTATAATTCATCTCTTTTCTTATCTATTTTCACTTGGAGATAATTTGAAGTTTTTGATAGGTTGATAACAATTTATGAAGAACAATCTTTTTGGATTCAAAGCTAACGATGGTGTTTTAGTTTTCACGTTTACATTTTTCACAACATATGATAAAAGTCATTTTTATTGCAAAAAAAAAAATTCAAAATATAATAATTAATGGTTTCTTTTTTTGTTTAAAGTTTCAAATTTGGCATTTTTCAAATGTTGCACCAAAAACACCCAGGAAAACGATATTATGTAAATGTTGCAACCTAATTATTTTTTGGATTAATTATTTTGTCAAGTTGTAATAGCTATGACGTTTAGAATACATTATACAATATAAATAAATAGTGGTAGAGAAATGGACTTTTCTCTTAATTATGGTTGGGCTACTAGTACTAATCTTTGCTCTTATTCATGTATACTTTCATGGGCCATAGAATACTCTTGCATTGATTGGGCTTGCACCATCCAAGAAGAGAAAGATCGAGATACTCAAAGACATTAGTGGAATGGTCAAACCGTCAAGGTACGTAAACCTTTTGAATTTGTGATTAAATTTTTTTTTTTCACATAAACGACAGGATTATTTTATTTATTTAATAAAGTAGTATATGAAGTAGTAGTAGAAACATAACGGGTAGTCCCAGTAGCATATTTATCATAGTACAAAAGGTTACTAAAGCTAGGCTGCAATTCAGTAAGTACAAAATGATGTTTAGAACAGGCAGCCTTGTAAGCAAGGGTATCTGCGACCCTATTACATTCTCTGTAGATAAACTTAAGATTTATAAACTGGAATCCTATCGCCAAGTCTCTTATCTCTTTAACCAGCAGTGCTTGTTGGGGGTGGAGAGCCTCCAGTTTGCTGCACATCAATACAGAACTATAGGAATCAGATTCAACAAGTAAATGTGAAATGTTGACGTCCTTGGCAAGAGAGATGCCATGCTTAATGGCCTGTAACTCGGCAAAACTGTTATTAGTGATACCAAGAAAGAAGGAAAAAGCAAGCACTAAATCACCATTAGAGTCACGAATTAGACCTCCACAACCAGCATACCCAGGATTACCTAGGCATGAGCCATCAACATTAAGTTTATGAAATCCTGGAACAGGTGGCTTCCATGCTAATAAAATAGGTGTTTTCCTTTTATTGGAGGGAGAAGATTGGTGAAGTAATGAGAAAAAATTATAAACTAGGTCTGATATATGAGTGAAGGCATTATGGTGAGTGATAGGTTTATGCTGGAATATTGATTCATTTCTGAGTTTCCAGAGGTGCCAAAGGTGAAAAGCAAAGACACTATCCAGAGGAACTGAGATGTCTCGAATATAATAAAGAGATTTAGTGTTGGAAAGACATTTAAAGACCAGAGTTAGATGGTTCTCAGGTTGAGTCCATAACCAATTAATAATAGATTTGCAAGGTAAGTATTGAGGGCATGAAAACACAATATGTTCAAAATCTTCTGCCACATGGGGACAGAAATGGCAATCAGGGGAGGGTATAGTCTTCCTTTGAAATAAGAACTTAGAAGTAGGTAAGACTTCATGTGCACAAAGCCAGAGAAAAAATTTTACTCGAGGGAGGGCTTTGATTTTGGAGATGTAATGCCAAGGCAAAGAGGGTAGTGGTGAAGGAGATTTCCATAGAATGAGAAGGTTATAGAGCGATGCAGTGGTTAAATGACCTGTTTTCGAGTGAGGCCAAAAAATAGTGTCTGGTGTTGGGGAGGTAGGTAAATGTATAGCCAGAATAGAGTCCCTAATCACAGCAGGTATGAGGTGATGAATTGATGATAAATCCCAAGTATGGTCATTATGATTTATAATACTACTGACAGTTAAATGTTGGAGTGAGTGAGGAATAGGAGTGGTAAGTAATTGACTTAAAGGGGTAGCCTGCACCCAATTATCATGCCATAAATTAATTAATTCCCCATTTCCAACTCTCCATTGAGAATTATTTTTGATACATGGTAAACATTTTATAACCCCTTTCCAAAAATGTGAACTATTAGAATTAGAGATTGCTTGTAAGATACAAGTTGCTGGGAAGTATTTAGCCTTTAAGATTGAAGCAAGAAGTGAATCAGGTGCAGTTTGGATTCGCCAAATAGTTTTTGAAATTAAAGCTTGGTTAAATTCATGGAGAGAGTGAATACCCAACCCACCTATAACTGAGGGAGAGGTACAAATATTCCACTTGAGAAGTGATTTCTTATTAGATTCTTTAGTAGGATTCCAAAGGAATTTTCTAAAGATTTTGTTAAGAGAGGTAATGGTGTTTTTAGGAAAAAGATAGACTGACATAGTATAAACAGGGAGTGAAGTCAACACTGCTTTAATGAGTGTAAGCCGGCCTGCATAGGATAATAATTTGTTATACCATGTTGTGATAAGGTTTTGAGTTTTATTAATAATGTTGGAGAAATGAACTTTAAGAAATCTTCCAGAGAAAATAGGCAGGCCTAAATATTTTTCTAAATCAGAGACAGGGGAAACATTTAAGAAAGTACTTAATTGAGTTTTAATGTTATCAGGAGTATTAGGAGAAAAAATATGGAACATTTTGTAAAGTTTATGGACTGTCCTGATGCTAAACAATAGTGGTTGAGTATATTAATGAGTTTATGACAGTTGGGTAGATTGGCTTTAGCAAAAACAAAACAGTCGTCGGCATAACTAAGTATTGGAATTGGAGGGCCATTTCTTGAGGCTTTAAGTGCCTGAAATTCATTACTTTGTACTGAAGCATTAAAAGATTTGAGAAGGAAGTCAGAACATAGAATAAAGAGGAAAGGTGATAAAGGGTCACCTTGCCTTAACCCCCGAGAAGGTTTAATAGTAGTAGACATAGATCCATTGATAAGAAGCTTAAAAGAAGTTGTTTGAATACATTCCATGATGTAATTAATCCATAATGGAGGGAAGTTGTAAAAAGTCAAGCATTTTTTAATAAAACTCCATTCAATTTTGTCATAGGCCTTTTCGAAGTCTAATTTAAGAGCTAAATAATGAGAGTTGCCTTTCTTTTTCTTGTGCAGCGTATGAATAAGTTCATGAGCAATTATAATATTATCATGTATGTAACGGTTAGCCACAAAAGCACTTTGAAATTGAGTGATTAATTTGTACATAACGTGTTTTAGTCTTTGAGTAATAATTGATGAGATTATTTTGTAAATGGTGTTGCATAAGCTAATAGGGCGGTAGTGAGTAATCTCAGAAGGGTTGTCTCTCTTAGGAATGAGAATTATAAGAGTTTCATTGAGTTTTTTAAGCATATGACCTGCATGAAAAAAACTTTGAACAGTGGAGATGACTGAAGGACCAATGATGTGCCAGTGATTTTTATAAAAACCTGCAGTAAGGCCATCTGGTCCTGGAGCTTTGTCAGAATGCATTCTCCATAAAATAGATTTAATTTCAGAAGGTAGAACTGACCTCCTAAGGAAATTTATATCATCTTGAGTAAGTTTAGGTGAGTTGGGTAAGTTATTGAAGTTAAAGTCTGTTGTAGGCATGGAGGAGAACACTGAATTAAAATATGAAGTAAAGGCATCAAGGATAGTAGTAGGATCAGAAATCCATTCATCATTTAGTTTTAATGATTGTATGGTGTTGATACGTCTAGTATGTTTAACCTTAGCATGGAAGTAAGCTGTATTTGAATCTCCAGCCTTTATCCATTTATCATGAGCTCTTTGAGCCCAAAATTGTTCTTCAAGTTTATTAAGTTGATGTATTTTATTAAGAATTTCTTTTTCCTGAAGTTGAAGGGCATTAGAGCATGAGTTAGAAAGTTGACATTGGATCTGTTCAAGTTCATTATGGAGTTGTTGTAGTTGGTATTTGGTATTACCAAAAACGAATTTTTTCCAAACTTTGGATTGAATAGCTAGGGTTGAGCATTTAGAAGCAAAGTCATAAGCAAATGAACCAACTTTTGGTTGATTCCAAATATTAGCTATTAGATTTTTGTAGTCTTGTCTGTTATTCCATTGATTCTCATATCTAAATCTAGTTTTATGTCGGATGACAGAAGGAGAAGTATCTACAATAATGGGAAGATGATCTGAATGGGAAGATGGAATGTTTCGAACATGATAATTGTTGAAAGAGTCAATCCATGCACTATTAGCTAAAGCTCTATCTAGACGTTTTCTAACATTATTATCGCCTAATGATTGGTTGGACCATGTAAAGGTAGGTCCAGTGAAACCTAAGTCTATAAGATTAGAGGACTGTAAACAGTTATGAAAATGTATCATGACTCTAAAATTAGGCATAGCGTTACTATGTTGTTTAGATGCATTTAACACACAGTTGAAATCCCCAAGAATTAACCAAGGAGTATGAATTTCATTAGATAAATTAATTAAATTATCCCATACCTGCTGATGAAGGTGAGATTGAGGATATTGGTAGACAGCAGTCAAGTGGAAAGGAGGATCCGGGAGATGAGGATGTACTTGAACTGTGATAGCCCTAGGGGAAGTGCTGTGGCTATGTAAGCAAACTTGATTGGGGTCCCAGAGTAACCAGATTCCACCAGATTGACCCAATGAAGTTGCTATAATGCGACCATGAAATGGGATTCGGGCCAAAATTTGATCAGCACGTGTGGGGTTGACACGAGTTTCCATAAGGATAAGTATATGAGGATGGAAGCGAGAAAGCAACTGAAACAATTCAGGAAGGAAGTCATCACGCCCTGCACCCCTAACATTCCACGCCAGAATTCTCATATATGCTGGTGAGAGGAGGTTGGGGGCATTCTCCAGTGTTTGATCGAGGTTCAGGAAATTTTCCATCATGAATGCAACAACGTTTGGGTTCGGAATCAGTTGGTGAGGAACCTCGTCGTTTTCTAAAATGATGATTTTCAGTAGGTATTGATTTTCCGGGTCGAGGAGTGAGGTGTCTCGGATTCGGATTACGTTTAAAGTGACCATTGGAGCGATGATAGGTATGGCGAAAAGGTGAGGGTGGAAGTGTCTGGACTGGAAAAGGTAGTCTCCTGGATTTTGTGTGATCATTTGATTTCGGGGGTTTGGAGGAGCGGTGTCTTGGAGGTTTGGGGGTGGGAGCAGCGAGGGCATGAGAGCTCGGATCAGAGCTCTTAGTTGTGAAGGTGAACGCTGGTTCAAAACCAGGAGGAAATTGAGGAGAGTTGGGAGGGGAATCGCCGGTGGGGGTGGAGGTAGGGGAAAGTTCAACAGCAATTGAGGATTGAGGATTTGGGCATTGGGGTGGGGTGTTGGAGGTCGGTTCATAGGGTCGATTGCATCTGTGACCACTTGGTCTTCCATCTCTGGAATGAGGTTCAGGTCCGGTGTGAATTGAACATGGTTGGTGATGTCGGTCATTCGGGGATTCATGGTGAGTGATATTTGTTGAGGATAGATTTGTTGATAGTTGTAAAGTGTTTGGTGGAGAAGAAGACGACTTGTCGGAATTTATAATGGGTGGAAATGAAGGAGGGTCGGTGGAATTAGGGTTAGCCATAATGGGTGTAAGGTGTGTAGAAGAAGGGGAGACAGTCTTTTCATGCCATGCATCAAAGCTACGTGTTAATTCAGTTGAAATTGGGATTGCCATCTGGTTGAGATTAGTCGATAATTCAGAGGAAAGTGGGGGAGGAAAGTTTGTTTTAGTGGGATTTACAGAGCTAAGCTTCGAAGTTGGTGAGATAATAGGGTTGGAGGAGATGAGTGGAGGCGGTGGCTGCAGGGGAACTTGGGTATATGAGTGGGCTATTTGGTCAATCTGTGAATCCGATTGGGTTGGGCTGGAGGGAAGTGAGGCCTGGTCAATATGTTGATGATTTGGATCTAATGATGTTGTTAATTCGGTGGGGATTGAAACTTGGGAATTAGTCTCAGTAGGCTTTTCTGTGGAGGTGGGCTTATGGGCCTTTTGAGGTGTAAGTAGAAATTGTTGATTATTATTAAGAGGTGAGGACTCTTCATGAGAACCAACTAATTCGGATAAAGCAGAAAAGGAGTTGTGTGAGTTTGTGTGATTAGTGTTAGATATTTTTTTTGGTCTCCAAATGGAAGCCACGTGTTCAGAATTAAGCGGTGTAAAAGGTTGCTGACTCATACCTGTTGAGATTTTTTGGGCAATCTGATCCTGTTTGGTATGAACATGGTGAGAAGATCTTACCGGTGACTTTAATGGCGGTGAAGAACCAGCTGGATCCTTCTTTCCTTTGGGACGTCGACGATGCACTGTTTGCCATTGGCTAGCCAAAGGTGGATTTTCGCTACCGTTAGGAGTTACATCCGGTTGAGAGGAATTGTTGGAAGAACATGAGGATGGATCATGACCAATTATTCCATAATTCGTGCAGAACGAAACATGCATCTCATAATGAATTGCTTGTGAGAATTGTCCAATTCTAATATTTTTAGGTAAGGGAGTGTCACCGGCAACTTCGATACAGATGCGAGCATATCTTCCGCGGTTGGCAGATCCCGTGTGAGCGTCAATTTTAATGGGCTTTCCAATTAAAGATCCTATCTTGTATAAAACTTGAGCGTCATAATATTCAATGGGAAGCTCCGGAAGTTGAATCCAAACTGCAAGACGAGAGAAGCTATCCATTGTCGGTCGGAAGTTAGGTTGCCACCGTTGAACTAAAAGGTAATGATTGAAAAGAAACCAAGGGCCACCAGCTAGAACAGTATAGTAGTCTTCTCGCGAAGTAAATTTGATGATAAAACAGCCAGCTCCAAGATCAATAATATGAAAGGCAGCAGATAGTTTCCATAAGTTTTGAAGTTTGGGGGCAAGCTTGTTATATGATAGGGGATGATCTATAAGTTTGATGAGAAGGGTATGCTGCCATGGTTTTGAGATACGTATTTTTTCAGCTTTTGTTAGGGTTAAAGTAGGGGTAGAGGAATCAGAAACAGGGGAATCATCCGTGAAAAAGGGGTTGGTTTCAAAATCGATAGTATCAAGCCATGAATCAAAATAGAGATGTTGTGACTGTTGTAACAGTTTATGTTTGTATGATGGGGGTGGATCTTTACCAGAGGAAGGAGACGAAATAGGATTATCAGGAGGGCGGTTTGATGAGTTAGGGAGGAAAGAGTCATGGGAGGAAAAATTGGGATGAGAAGGGGGAGATGGAGAAATCGGGGGTGATGGGGAGAAAGAGGGAGAAGCAGGGGAAACAGAAACCATCTTTTTTAGACTGTGATTAAAATTTTTATAGCTCTTGATTTTGATAATTTTTACAAGATCAAATTTGTGAGATCACTTCTCCTATGTTGTCTAGTCATATGATTATCAAAATAAATCTATATCTATATCTATACTATATTAAAAAGTACGTTCACCTGTAAAACTTTTGAATCGCTCATTATACCCTTATTTTTCGAATATATTTCTTAAATACCATTATTTAAAGTTTTATAGTTTTACTCAACTAAAAACTCTATTTTTTATTTAATTAAGTCTAATATCCTTATAACTATTTTATTTTTAGTAGTTTACTATTTTTATAGTTTTACTCAATTAAAAACTCTATTTTTATCTTATTAAATCTAATATTTTTATACCTATTTTTATTTTTACCATTTTACTAATTTAATTAAAAAACTTATAAAGTTTTTAAAAATAAAAAGAAGAGCAACATGCAATTATTTCATTTGACTTATAAAGTTAGAGGAGTCAATCGGGCGGGTTGGACGGGTTTCGGGTTTGGGTCATCTGGGTACAGATCAAATGAGGCAGGTAATTTTCTCGGGACATTCGGGTTTCGGCTCATCTAGGTTCAGGTTATTTGGGTCTTAGGTCTGCCGGGTCTAGGGTCATGACGGGTTCGGGTTTTGGCCTCAAGTCACTCGGTTTCTGGGTCATTCAGGTTTTGGGTTTTTCGGGTATAGGACTCGGATTCAATTGAAATTTTATTAAATAAAACATAATTTTAATTTATAATATTCTTGGATCATTCGGGTTAACTTTTCAGATTATTCGGGGTACGGGTTTGTTGGGTCTACATAGGATGATTTCGGGTCGTTTACTTTTTCTGGTCAAATTGGGCCAGCTAGGTTGAATAGATTATCGAGTTTGAATCAGATTTGACAACTCTACTTATAAATGATTTAAATTATTATTTTAATTTTCTTTTAATTTAAACACGATGTATCACGTGCAACGCATGTGAAAGTGAAAACTAGTTAAATTAAAATGCACATAAAAATTTACTTATAATACCGCAACATTTCTGAGATAAAATGACTGGAGACTTGATTTATAACCTACCAGATATAGTTTATTATAACTCGAAGGTCTCATGAAACATTTGCATGTATAAGATGTTCATTAAATTTGTTCTTACCTACTTGTAACAATGAATATAATATATATATTTTGAGATGAAATTAATGACTAGATTCAATATGAAAAATATTTAGGATGACCCTACTTCTGGGTCCTCCAGGAGCAGGAAAAACAACATTGTTGAAGGCACTTGCAGGAAAGCTTGATAATGATCTAAGGGTAACTTCATTTCTTCTATTTCTCTTTCAATTATGAATTTTTTTTTTTTTTTAAAAAAAAGTTGGAAACACACAATTTAATTAATGCTTATGATTATTTTAAATGTTGGTCTTATGGGATATAGTCATGTGGGAGAATCACATATTGTGGATATGAAATGAATGAATTTGTCCCTCAAAGAACATGTGCTTACATTGGCCAACATGATATTCACCACGGTGAAATGACTGTGAGGGAGACACTGGATTTTTCGGGCCGGTGTCTAGGTGTTGGCATGAGATATGAAATCTTGAAAGAGCTCTCAAAGAGAGAAAAAGAAGCAGGAATCAAGCCAGATCCTGAAATTGATGCATTCATGAAAGCAACAGCAATGGCAGGCCAAGAAACTAGCTTAATTACAGATTATATTCTTAAGGTTAGGCTTTAGAAAAGAAAAATCTAATGAATTTACCAACATTCCATTTCCAAGCAAACTATTAATTTAATACTTGACAGGTGCTTGGATTAGAAATTTGTGCTGACACTTTGGTTGGTGATGAGATGCGAAGAGGAATTTCTGGTGGCGAAAAGAAGCGTTTGACCACAGGTATGTTTGTAGCATGCATGCACAATTTGTATTTCAAATGCATATAGCTTCATTCTAAAATTTGTGCACATCCACAAGTAAGTGAGACAAGTTAGAGGGATTTCATTTTTGTCTAATAAATTATGATTTCGGGTCGGATGATTGGACAATGGTTTGTGCATAAAAATTTTGTACGGTATAATATCTCATCCATTATATATATAGTCCCCAACATGTCAATATTGTGCTTAGAATTAACTTTGACTTATTAGTCTTTTTGCCTTCTGAACTATTGCATCAAGAACGTTTTGTCCCCTGAACTTCCCAAATTGATCAAGACATTTTACCCACTGACGGAAGGGGCAAATTATCCTTAATTTGGAAAATTCATGGAGCAAATTGTCTCGATTTTAGTTTAGGGGGAAAATTGTACTTAGGCCCATAGTTCAGGGGGCAAAAAGACTTATAAGCCAATTAACTTTACTTATCTAACATATATATATATATACCTCATCTCGAAATACAGGGGAGATGTTAGTTGGACCAGCAAAAGCCTTTTTCATGGATGAAATCTCAACAGGGCTAGACAGTTCTACCACTTATCAAATTTGCAAGTTCATGAGGCAAATGGTTCATATCATGGATGTAACAATGGTGATATCTCTTTTACAACCAGCACCAGAGACATATGACCTATTTGATGACATTATCTTACTTTCAGAGGGTCAAATTGTGTATCAAGGTCCTACAGGAAACATCCTTGAATTTTTTGAATACATGGGTTTCAAATGCCCTGAGAGAAAAGGAGTTGCAGATTTCTTACAAGAAGTAACTTCCAGGAAAGACCAAGAGCAATATTGGTTCAAAAAAGACCAACCTTACAGATATGTTACTGTGTTTGAGTTTGTTCAAGGTTTCAATTCTTTCCATATTGGCCAAAAACTTGCCTCAGATCTTAGTGTTCCTTATAAAAGATGTGGAAAAAAGCATCCGGCATTAGTTACAGAAAAGTATGGCATTTCAAACTGGGAATTGTTCAGGGCATGCTTTGCTAGGGAGTGGTTATTAATGAAACGTAACTCTTTTGTGTATATATTTAAGACAACTCAAATTACAATGATGTCAATAATCGCCATGACTGTATTCTTTAGAACAGAAATGCATGCAGGGAATTTGGAAGATGGAGGGAAATTTTTTGGAGCTTTGTTCTTGAGTCTAATCAATGTGATGTTTAATGGGATGGCAGAAGTTGCTTTGACAGTTTTAAGGCTTCCTGTTTTCTATAAACAAAGGGATTTCTTGTTCTATCCTCCATGGGCATTTAGTCTTCCTATTTGGGTCCAAAGGGTCCCTTTGTCATTCATTGAATCTGGGATTTGGGTCATTCTCACTTATTACACCATTGGATTTGCTCCATCTGCTAGCAGGTACACAATCTTCACATATTACATCAGAATTAATGTAATAATAGGGTTTGTTTGTTTGTTTTTTCTTTTCCTGATAGGAATTCTTATATATATATATCCACAGGTTTTTTAGACAGTTCCTCGCGTACTTCGCAATTCATCAGATGGCTCTGTCTCTCTTTAGGTTCCTTGCTGCTGTAGGAAGAACACAAGTTATTGCAAACACATTGGGTACCTTTGCCTTGCTCATGGTGTTTTTGCTTGGAGGTTTCATTGTTGCCAAAGGTAAGTTTGGTTTAGGTCTCTATTTTCTTGATATTTCTTATACTTTTTAGTGAATTTTTCAGTGTTTTATTAAGTTTACTAGCGGTAAACTTTTCGCTAACTGCATGCAGATGACATTGAGCCATGGATGCTATGGGGTTACTATGTGTCTCCTATGATGTATGGACAAAATGCTATAGTCATGAACGAGTTTCTTGATAAAAGATGGAATATAGTAAGATGCTTAATATTTTCATCTCTTTTAATTCTTGCAACTTTTGGCCATAATTGTGTGACAAATTGTTTTGTAATGCAGCCAAATAAAGACACTAGAATTGATGCTAGAACAGTGGGACAAGTCCTTCTCAAGAGCAGAGGCTTTTTCACAGAAGATTATTGGTTTTGGATTTGTGTTGCAGTCTTATTTGGATTTTCATTTCTCTTCAACATTTTGTTTATTGCAGCATTGACTTACCTAAATCGTAAGTTACATAAGTTTCTTCTAGATGGCACTTTCTTTCATATGAATGAAAATTTGAGATTTGATAAGCAATTTCGCTATGGATCAATTTTCCAGCCTTAGGTGATTCCAAAGCAGTTATAGTTGTGGAAAAAGATGAAAATAAGAAGGATAAAGAACTATCAAATTTACAACAAAAAGACCAAGGTAATTAACTAGGCAAAAATGCTTCAAATTAATCTCTGATATGCTTTGCTATGTTCTTTCAATTGCCATAATTTTGTGAATCATTGTTGGTATTGAATATTGATATGTTGGTGTTGACAAATTCATCAGCCAAAATTGTAGACCAGCCAACAAGTAAAGGAATGGTGCTGCCTTTCCAACCTCTTTCACTTGCATTCAACCACATTAACTACTATGTAGATATGCCTTCTGTAAGTTACCAATTCCTCAACATTTTGTTGGATGAATTTTTTATTTTATTAGCAAAAATAAGGCTAAAGGTGAAGGGTTGATATTTTTGTTCTAGGAAATGAAGAGCCAAGGTGTTAAAGAGGAACGTCTTCAACTACTACGAGATGTTAGTGGTGCTTTTAGACCAGGGATATTGACAGCATTAGTAGGTGTCACCGGCGCCGGAAAAACAACCTTAATGGATGTTTTAGCAGGAAGGAAAACTGGGGGATATATTGAGGGAAACATAAGTATTTCTGGGTATCCGAAGAACCAAGCTACATTTACTCGTGTCAGTGGATATTGTGAACAAAATGATATCCACTCGCCTCATGTCACAGTTTATGAATCTCTTTTATACTCAGCTTGGCTTCGTCTTTCTTCCGAAGTTGACAGCAAGACCAGAAAGGTATACCTTTTTCAACCAAAATAATTTCAATTTTTCCTTTTAAATACCAAAACTTTATGATTCATTTGGTTTATCATGTAGATGTTCATTGAAGAAGTTATGGAGTTGGTTGAGCTCAAGGGTTTAAGGGATGCTTTAGTTGGACTTCCAGGAATAGATGGACTTTCAACAGAACAAAGGAAGAGATTGACAATAGCAGTTGAATTGGTTGCTAACCCTTCAATCATCTTCATGGATGAGCCAACATCTGGACTTGATGCTAGGGCTGCAGCAATTGTCATGCGTACCGTGAGAAACACGGTAGACGCTGGTAGAACTGTTGTCTGCACAATTCACCAGCCAAGTATTGACATCTTTGAAGCTTTTGATGAGGTATTCTGAAATTTTGCTTCTTGCCTCTCATCCCTCTCTTTAGTTTATTTGAATTGCACATTTTTCAACTTGGTATTTCACTTTTATTTGAATTGCACATTTTTCAACTTGGTATTTCACTTTATGCAGTTGCTATTGATGAAAAGAGGTGGACAGATCATATATGCTGGACCTCTCGGTCACAACTCCTGCAATCTTATAGAATATTTTGAGGTGACTATTTTGGTTTTCCTCTGTTTTAGTATTCATTCTTGTTAACAATTTGTAGGCTTAGACGATTGAAGATCAATGAAGCATTGCCTAAACCGGGTTTAATATGCATGGCAGGCAATTCCAGGGGTTCCAAAGATCAAGGAAGGACATAATCCAGCAACATGGATGCTTGAGATCAGCACTCCAGCAATGGAGGGTCAATTGAATGTGGACTTTGCAGAGATTTATGCTAAATCCTCAGTTTATCAGTGTGTTTGATTTGACCTCATTTCTATAATTGAGTTCAAATTATCTTTATGTTTTGCCACTTACATTTACATTGCAAAACTTCAGGAGAAATCAAGAACTTATCAATGAGCTCAGCACTCCAGCTCCAGGCTCCAAGGATCTATACTTTCCAACAAAATATGCCCGCCCGTTCCTTTCTCAGTGCAAGGTTTGCTTCCTGAAACAACATTGGTCTTACTTGAGGAACCCTAAGTATAATGTTATTAGGTTCTGCCTAATCATTGTTATTGGCATCTTGTTTGGTCTTATCTTCTGGAACAAAGGACAACAATTGTAAGTCCTCTTCTGTTCTGTTTGCTTTTATAGATCAAAAAATTTCTTCTTATTGATAATAAGAGCCTGGTTTTGATATTTGTTCTGTTAATAGATCAAAACAACAAGATGTATTGAACTTTTTCGGAGCAATGTATTCTGCTGTGTTTTTCCTTGGAGCTGTGAATGCAAATTCAGTACAAGCCGTTGTTGCAACTGAGAGAACAGTGTTTTATCGCGAAAGGGCTGCTGGGATGTATTCTGCACTTCCTTATGCATTTGCTCAGGTGAAAATTTTCACATTCGATAAATTAAGTAATTAACACTTGTGATTTCCTTAGCTTCTCCTAGAGAAAAATAATTTATTGCCTCCCTTTTGTTCTTCTTCAGGTGGCTATAGAGATAATCTATACATCAATTCAGGCTCTGATCTATGTACTTATTCTTTACCCCATGGTTGGGTATGAGTGGAATGCCGGGAAATTCCTATGGTTCTACTACTACGTAACAACAAGTTATGTCTACTTCACACTTTATGGAATGATGGTTGTTGCATTAACTCCAGGCCACCAAATTGCTGCAATTGTCATGTCTTTCTTCCTAAATTTCTGGAACATCTTCTCTGGTTTTCTCATCCCTAGACCGGTATGTAATATCAACATCTTATACCCCAAACGACTTAATACTCATATTGACCCTTGAACTATTTAAGAAGTGTTAGTTTAGACAAATGTAGCTGTCGGAACTAATATGATATAACATGGCAAGTCCACATGTCAGTGTCTAGGTAAGATGCGTTAACATCAAGGGCTACATTGTTCTAAAGATCAAAAAATGAGGACGAAATTGTCCCAAATAGAAGTTGGAGGGTGAAATTGTCACTTTTAAATACTTTGAGGGCCAAAATGAGCATTAAGCCTATCTCAAAATGTTCATGTGAGCAAGAAAAACTGTAAAAGAAATCTAATATAACATATATTTCATTTGATTTGCAGCAAATTCCTATATGGTGGAGGTGGTACTATTGGGCTACTCCTGTGGCTTGGACACTCTATGGCATTGTTACCTCTCAAGTGGGTGACAAAAATACTCTTCTTGAGATACCTGGATCATCTTCTAACATACAAGTGAAGACATACCTTAAGGAAATGTTTGGTTTTGAGTATGACTTCCTTCCAATAGTTGCTCTGGTTCATATCGGTTGGTGTCTACTCTTTTTCTTCGTCTTTGCCTATGGCATCAAGTTCCTTAACTTCCAAAGGAGATAACAACCTACTCCGCAACATGTTTGTCCTACAATTTCTTATGAATTCCATTCAATGATAAATATAATATCTTGTATACAAAAAAAAAAAAATGACCAAAGAATAGAAATAATTTCTGATTTTTATGATACATACTTAGGAGGTGCATCGATCCATAGGCCTCCATCGGTTTTTTGTATTCAAGTTAAAATGTAACAACTTCACATGCTTTTACTATATAGTATAGCCTGCAATACATGTGTCGTCAGAAGTCTATGTAAAAAATGCAATTAGATTGAGGCCCTATTTGTTAAAATTAAGAGGTTGGACCCTACTTGACTACTTCCTGCTTCTTTGATGAGCCCTTTCTTCCTCATCATATCTCTGAACCTGTTAGCAGAATCCCACTTTCCAACAGCAGCATAGAAATTTGAAAGAAGTACATAGTTTGCAGGCTTATCTGGTTCTAATTCCAACAAATGCTTCGCAGCAAACTCACCTCTAGCAATATCTTGATTACGACTACAAGCGTTTAACAAAGATGTCCATGTTAGAGCTGTAGGCCTTGTACCATTCTTAATCATATCATTGAGAACACACCATGCCTCATCTATATGACTCGCTCGACCTAAACCATCAATGAGGCAAGCATAATGTTCTTCTTCTGGGTCAATACCAAACTTTTCCATTAACATAAAACACTTCCAGGCTTCCTCAACTTGCCTTGAATGCCCACAAGCAGATAAAACAGCAAGAAATGTTACAGAATTCGGCACAACTCCTTTCCCTTCCACCTCCATCCGCTCTAACAGCTCAACAGCTTCAAGCCCATATCCCTGACTCCCATATCCATCTATCATGCTTGTCCATGAAACCACACATTTCTCTAGAATCAAATCAAAAACTGATCTTGCATTCATAATCTTCCCACACTTCGCATACATGTCCAATATCACATTACATAATTGAGTATCATCAGTAAACCCAAAACGTAATGCTACACAGTGGATCTGCTTCCCAATCCACAAATCTGAGTTTTTAGAGCAAGCCCCAAGAGCACTCGTAAGTGCAACTACATTCGGTCTCATTTTACTCATAATCGAAAATGCCTCTTCGTACTTTCGATTATTAATGCACCCTCTAATCAAAGAATTCCTCATTACATTGTCCTTTATATTTTTTAAACTATAGTAAACATTCAGGGCTTCATTTATATGCTCCACATCTGAGTAAAAGTCGATGAGAGCAGTACTCAAAATCACTAAATCACGGCCCAACACAACAACCAAACCATGAATCTGCTTTCCTAGTTCAAAAGCCTTTAAGGAAGCACAAGCTTTAAGTACAGAACACAAGGTGAACTCACTGAGCTGCACTTGTTCCCTTCTCATTGTTGCAAAAGCATCAAGTGCTCTTTGAGCAAGGTCATGCCTCAAAAAGCTTGAAATCAAAGCATTCCATGCCACAACATCCTTCAGCTCAATTTCTTCAAATGCTCTTTCTGAATCATCCAAGCATCCATACTTTGAATACAAGTTCATTAATGCAGTTTTAGTAACTGTTCCGGCATCCACGCCTGTTTTAATCATTAGTCCATGCACCAGCTTTCCACATTTTGTGCCCGGCAAAGCACAGCATGCACTCAAAACAGGTGTAAAAGAATACGCATCAAGGTGACAGCATGAAAAATGCATGCGACAAAACAGAGCCCATGTTGCTTCAAAGTTGCCATTGCGAGCATAAAAGGCAAGTTGACTGTTTAAGGGATAGGTATCTCGAAAAGGCAATTCATCGAACGAGTGGTGGGTGTGGGCATATCGTTTCTGAAGCTTTATTATCGAGACTTCCTTTGAAGCAATAGCTAGAAGGCTTCTAGCTGGGCAACGCAGATACCCAATGCAACGATAGTGAACAGGCATAAATCTGCAGAAGTAAAAGAAGCTTATCTCCAACCTTAAAGAAAGTTGAGAAAGTTCTAGTTTTGTCTGCAGTGGTTGAAAAGAAGACAAAAGCAAGTAGGGAAGTCTCGATAATAAAGCCTTAAATTGGCCTTAAAAATGCAATATGTATAATTTTTTTTTTTGGGTAAATAAGCCATGCATTAAACTAAATCAAAGTGCAATGCCAAAAAAAAAAAAAATCAAAAGTGCGGTTAAAATAAAAAACTAAAAATCTTGATGCAACGCTAAAAGTTGAAAAGGGGCAGCAAATCCTGATATTTTAATTATCGGCTAAATGCGCAATTTAGGATCTAACGTTTGTCGCAAATTACAATTCAGGATCTTCCATTAGTTCTTATGTCAATTCAGGATCAAACGTTATCGGGTTGTGTCAATTCAGGATAAAATCAGACGAAACCGTTTGTGGTCAAAAGACACGCTCCCTCCCTTCGCGTGAGCCAGTCCACGTGGAATTAAATAGCCATCTGGCAGTGAAAAGGAGAAAAAAAATGTACTAATATTTTATTTTTTGTGGAAAAATATTAAAAAAAGAAAAGAAAAAAACGTAGAAAAAAAAACACAAAAAGATAAAAAGCTATCCTTCATCACTCATAATCCTGATCCCCAAGCTCTCTTCCATTTTTCTTCAATTTCTGTTTGATCAATTCATTTCACTTCAATCCATTTTTCTTTTTTACTTACTCATCGAATCTTGAAATCCCTAATCTCTCACTAATCCCTAAAACTCTCTCCTAATTCCCAATTACTCTTTGATTCTAGAGTTTCTTTCGATTTCACCTGCACATTGAAGGACTTCTTTGATTAGGGCATCTAACGTTTGTTGGCGAAGAAGAGCTTGAGCTTGGCAAGGTTGTCGAAAAGCTTGCAAGACACCTTCGGAAGAACTCGCGATTGCCACTTGATCACAATAATTTGCAAGCGTACAAATCACTGTAGAATAGTTAAACCGGAGTATTCCAGAATATCGTCCCACAGAGACTAATTTAATTAATTGCTAAGTATTCAATTCTAGAGAACCAACAAATTGAAACAAGAAATTATGAATGATTTAATCTAAATGAGCTAAAGTAAAGAATCTAATTAATACCAGAAATTACCAATTAATTAACTATTAGGGATTCGGGATTTCACCTAACAAAGGTCTAATTACTAAACATGATTATCCTACAGGTTGAAATAACAATTATTCTAATGGCACTATGCTCCCTCTCAGGCTACACAGATATATTTAACCAAGTAAATTACCACCTCTCGCATGCGCAATTTAACCCAATTAAACTCATTAAGTTCCAATAATTCTGATGTTATCGTATCAGCCTAGGATATCTCTATCTCTAGATTTAACATGTTCATTCTCCTAGTGCTCAGATCTAGCTTCACCTCTCAGTTCTTGACTAAATCCCTAAGATTAAACCTATGGTGATCAGGCATAGATTCAACAATTAGATCAAAGAGAATAAA
>AWUE01024814.1:0-30022 GCA_001974825.2 Corchorus olitorius
GGTTATTCGCATTGTTCACATTATCCGCCATCGCTGCTCTTTTCCGTGCCCTGTTTGCTTTGCACGTTCGTTCAATCTCAAAATCGTAAGGAAGTAATTCACTGCTTGTAGTCTGAGATCTCCTAAAGTTCATCCACTACCTGAAATCAAGCAATGAACGATCAAGTAAAACTAGAATTAAAATATAGCAATCAATAATAGTCCCCGGCAACGGCGCCAAAACTTAGATCACAATAATTTGCAAGCGTACAAATCACTGTAGAATAGTTAAACCGGAGTATTCCAGAATATCGTCCCACAGAGACTAATTTAATTAATTGCTAAGTATTCAATTCTAGAGAACCAACAAATTGAAACAAGAAATTATGAATGATTTAATCTAAATGAGCTAAAGTAAAGAATCTAATTAATACCAGAAATTACCAATTAAGCAACTATTAGGGATTCGGGATTTCACCTAACAAAGGTCTAATTACTAAACATGATTATCCTACAGGTTGAAATAACAATTATTCTAATGGCACTATGCTCCCTCTCAGGCTACACAGATATATTTAACCAAGTAAATTACCACCTCTCGCATGCGCAATTTAACCCAATTAAACTCATTAAGTTCCAATAATTCTGATGTTATCGTATCAGCCTAGGATATCTCTATCTCTAGATTTAACATGTTCATTCTCCTAGTGCTCAGATCTAGCTTCACCTCTCAGTTCTTGACTAAATCCCTAAGATTAAACCTATGGTGATCAGGCATAGATTCAACAATTAGATCAAAGAGAATAAATTCAACCATCAAAATAATAAATCATGCCCAATAATTAAACAATTGTAAAGGCTACATCCCTAACCCTAATTGGGTTTTTAGTTACACATATTCAAAAACAAAACCATAAAAGAATTATTATTGAATATGGAATCCATAATACAAATATCAAAGGAAGAAGAAATCTTAGACTGAAGAGAGTTTGATCTCCAAATCCTGCTTAATCTCTGAAATCTTCCTCCCAAGTAGCAAAATAGTGTTTCTAGTATTCAAAGAGATGTAAAACTCCTCAATAACTCTCAAATAACCTATTTATATGTCCCCAAAATCGGCCCATCTTTTCCCTTGTTTTAATTAAAAGAAACTAATTTTGTTTGGAAATTTCCCGCAACAACTCCTGGACAGGACTTGGGTAACTCCTGCCCAGGTCTTGTCCTGTAATTTGCGCTCTTCAACAGCACAAGTCCGGGACAGGACTTGGGTAACTCCTGCCCAGGTCTTGTCCTGTATTTTTGCATTCCTCAACAGCCCAAGTCTTGGACAGGACTTGGCCAAGATCTGGACAGGACTTGGCCAAGATCTGGACAGGACGTGTTCTGCATTTTCGTTTCTCTTCAAGTTCTAATTCCAACTCTTGCTCCAAAGCTCTTCACTCCTAGGAAACGATTAATTCACGTGAGAATCATCCAAGTCAAGTCCTAATCGCTCCAAGATGAACCTACAAGCTATGAAATCATAAATGTGAGTAATTAACCAATAACACCACGAAAAGTGTTAGATAATACACAAAATATACATCAAGTTGACACCAAAAAGCATGTAAATCTAACACTTATCACCACTGTCAAAGGGTCAAAGGGAGGGTTGATGATAGAGCAAAGAGAGAAACAGGTTGGGATTAGTAGGAGGCAGTGATGGAGGCGATGGCTCAAATGGGAGCTGCGGCCAGAGTGGAGGGATTTGGTGCTTTTCTTGAGAAGATGGTTCCAAAATTGATATGTCTTCGTTATCTTTTTTTTTTCCCCTCGAATACTCTATTAGCTTCTCTTTGTTCAAATATTCAAACCTTGATCTTTTGGGGTTTTTTTTTTTTAACCAGAATGACTAGCAAATTGATCAGAAACAGATTGCTGCGACCACTTGTGGTTGTCTGCAGATTCATCTGAATCTTGAGGGACTGGTAGGGAATTGGTTATGGTGGTTTGTGTGCAAAAAGGGTTCAACTCAGGTAGTTCCATATCAAGGCAAGCCCCTATTTTGTGTTTTGCCTCTATTTCTCACCTCTCTGAGCTGTAAACATTTTATATGTTTTGTTGTTTCATCTTTTTCTCCTAAGGGGGCGTTTGGTTGGGGGTGATCCTTGATCACATGTGGTGATCTTGACATGTGATCTCAGATCACCCCATTTGGTTACACTTTTTTGTTTGGTGTGGTAATCCGGATTACCCCTGATCACCCCTCTAAGGGTGATCTGGATTACCACCATAAACCCATGTATCTTTGATCACCGGTGATCTTGCATGGGGGTGATCCTAACCAAACGCCCCCTAAGTTTTTCAGATCTTGGGGTTATTTTTTTAGGCAAAAATTTTGATGGTAAAATTTTCGCATTTTTTTTTAATAATAGATGCTGGCTTCATTTTGCTTTGCTTTGTGTGTATCTTGGGTTTGTAGGACCTTGATTTTTTTTCTTTTTTTCGGTGTGTTTATTTTCCTTTTTGATTTGGTAAAACTAAGTTTGGGTTCAATTTTGGATGTTGTAAGAATGGAATCTGAAAATTTTTATCAAGTTTGGAGTCTCCGATGAGGGTATCAATGGCGGTTAATGGTTGCCAACGGCAAAGGGTGTGGTGGTTGTTCTTATTGTTCATATAAAGTTCATCAATTTTGGTAATTTGGTTAGTGTTTAATCCGTTTCGGTTAGGTGTGGAATTGATAATTTTGTTAAAAATTAATTTTTTTATTTATTATGAACAAAGAAATTAGAAAAAAAATATTTTTTTTTTACTAAAAATTTGAAAATTCCACACTATTATACAGAAATTGTCCACGTCAGAGCCATGTCAGCTCTGACTCAGCATGTCAGAGCGTGTGTTATACACACATGGCAACCAATCTGATTTTATTCTGAATTGACACAATTCAATAACGTTTGATCCTGAATTGACACAAGAACTACCGGTAGATCTGAATTGTAGTTTCTGGCAAACGTTACATCTTAAATTCCGCATTTAGCCTTTATTATTGGTTAATTACGTTTTTTATTACAAGGTTGAGCTTCATTTAACTCTTAAATAGAAAGTAGTAGTGAATTTTATTGTATCAAATAAATAGTTGCTTATTAAATCCAACAAATGAAAAAAGAAAAAGAAATCAGGACGTGACAAATTGATACAAGTTGATGGCTCAGTTAAATAAATGTGGCTGAAATTATAAATTTAGACATGCAATTGAAAATTTTAGAAGTTCAAGGCAAATTTATCATGTACTCACAAATTCAATGACCAAAATGTCTAATAAGCTTATAGTTCATTCGGATAGGAGGGCATGGAAATAGTATAATCACCGTTATTAGTTCTTCTTTACAAAGTTCCTCAACCATACAACATATCAGAATTCCTAAAGAATGGTATGCTTTATCCCACCCAAATATTGAACAAAGACAAGCTTTCAGACTATAAAACTAGCATTGGTAATGTTTGAATGGCTATTTGAATGAGAGAAATTCATAGAACTCTCTTT
Organism: Corchorus olitorius; assembly: GCA_001974825.2. Classification (NCBI taxonomy): domain Eukaryota; kingdom Viridiplantae; phylum Streptophyta; class Magnoliopsida; order Malvales; family Malvaceae; genus Corchorus; species Corchorus olitorius. The sequence continues at coordinate 3,509 of AWUE01024814.1, forward strand.
GGCCATGGTGAAGGAAAAGAAAGCAAGAGGGAAAAAAAATCCGAGAAGGCAAAATCTCTGATTTTTCATATTGGTGAATAACTTATTTTACTACCTGTTTATTTTGTAATTAGATATATTCATTTATTAAGGAAAAAAAAAACTTTCTACTAGTTGCTGCTAAGCCTCAACTCTAAGTTGAACTCTTCTGCAATGAACATAGACAAGTTTGACATCTCCACAATACCAAACTCTCCATTGCTGTGAAAACTTACTACTACAAAATCTCTGTCTCCATTCTTCTTATTGCTGAACAACTCATACCCTTTAATCCCCTTGACATTTTCTAGACCTATAACAGTCACCTTACCAATCACCCACTTCTGACTTGCTGCAAATTCTGGATTCACAATACTTGATCTAATCATTACTTTCTCTCCAATGATTCCAGCATGAAATCTGACCAAACTCCACTTCCCACCTTCTCCACCCATTTCCAAGTCTTCACCATCATCCAAGAACACTTGTCCACTGCTGTTTTCCTTGCTACTAACAACAACTAAGAGTTCAAATGGCGTCTCTCGAGCTTCTTGTGTTGTCAGAGCTTCTCCTTGAAGAGCCAAGATACTCCCTTCTCGAACATGCACGTTTATATGATCAGCTGGTGCATCAAGTGTGATGTATTTTCCATTTTGTACCGAGATAGAATTGTTGTGGTTAAAGAGATCAAACCAGTTTCCTGCAGGGAAATATGCATCGACTAAAACTGCTCCAGGTTTCAAGACAGGTGACACCAATATGCTATTTCCAATCAGAAACTGTGAGCTGATTCCGTAAGTGTTTGCGTCTTGTGGGAATGAGAAGAAAAGGGGTCGGGCAATGGGGGTTCCTTTTGTATGTGCCTCGTACATTAATGTGTACCAGTGGGGAAGTAGCCGGTAGCGGAGGCCAAGCACCTTCTTAGCCGTTGCAGCAACTGAATCCCAGAGATAAAGCTCCTGACGTGTTGTGTCTATTGCTGAGTGGTCTCTTGCAAAGGGGTAAAATGCACCAAGCTGCAACAACAGAATATCATATATAATATCAGTAAATTGGAAGCATAAATATATAAACAGCTCATGGAAATCAAGCTGCAACAATAATTGAAGGAAATTAATTACAAGTTTTTACTATTATTGGCAATGTAAAAAGAGCTGACATTGCCTTATTAGTTTTGAATGGTAAGAGGACTTCTTACTTGAATCCAACGTCTGCAGAGCTCTTCAGTTGTATTTCTAGAGAAACCACATATATCAGCTCCAACCATTGGAATCCCGAATAATCCGAAATTCAGAATTGATGGGATAGAGTAAGCTAAATCATCCCAAGTAGCTGCATTATCGCCAGTCCAATGAGCAGTGTACTTTCCAGAGCTCACAAACGTTGATCTAGAGAGTATAAATGGCCTTTTTCCAGTGACATTGATTAAAGCTGCATTTGTGACTTTGGCTTCTAATAGGCCATAAAGGTTATGTGCATTGTACTCTGTGATGTTACCAAAATGTAGAGAAGTTGCTGGTAGAGTCAAGTTATTGATCGGACTGTTGACACCAGCATTGTTAATAGTGTAAGGGGGGCTATCAAGGGTTGAATTTGGAGTAGCAGGAGAAGTTATAAAATTTGATATCTCATTCATGTCAAGCCAGAGACCATCAAATGGCAGAACATCATTAAACAGTTTGATCTCGTTGCTCCAAAATACTCTGCTTTTAGGATTCAGAAAATCAGGAAAATAAACTGATCCAGGCCAAACTGCACCAAGGTAAGGAATGCCATCCCGTTTAATAAAGACACCAGATTGCATCCCTCTTATAAAAGTTGCATATGACTTGTTCACACTTATACCTGTACAGCGAGAAGAAAATCATGATACAGACTGCATTAGGCATGCTATTTTTCTTCATGCATGCATGCTCATTCTGATTTCAGTTTAGTGGATTAGTCAGTAGTGGGAAAATTTGTGAACTTAGAACTTACCAGGATCCAAGATTAGTACATACTTTTGACCATTTTGGTGAAGTGTGTCGACAAATTTCTTCATTTCTTCCTGTGGGAAGTTGATTGGATCTAGAGTGAAATCCTTAAATCCATCCATGTAGTCAATATCAGTCCACATAACCTCTAAAGGGATACCAGCTTTCCTATACCCTGCAACGACCCCTTCAACATCTGAAACATTCTTGTAACCCCACCGGCATTGGTGAAACCCTATGCAAAGAATGAGCCAAATATTAGGTAAGCATGAAAAAGTTAACTCCATTGTTAAAACCCTTTGCAAATATAGGTTGAAGCATTATACTAAATCAGGACGACTATGTTATATGGTAAGACAAATAATTAAATTAGATTCATTGAGTCTGCTGATATTCTTTCCAAAGCATATATTCTACTATAAACTACTTTCTCAACCATCATAAACAGTTTCTTCAACTTAAACTCACCCAACAGACAGATTAAACTTGGTGTAGAATGTAGATTAGCCCCCAGGGAAAAGATAGATAGAATTATTTCAGATTAATCATTTCACCATCCTAATAACTCAACAAGCATGTCTACAAAGATCTTTTAAATGTTTTGAAACCTTCTAATCAAACAAAGAAATAATAACAAGTTGCTTAGGATTAACTTACCAAATGACCAATAAGGCATAGCTGTAGGTCGGCCAATGAGCCCTGTATACTGCTGAACCACCATCTCCGGCGACGGGCCCTTGAAAATATACAAGTCAATGATTCCACCAATAACCTTATAAATGATCCTATCACCACTATATATTATATCCATGCCATTACTACTAAGCAACAAAACCCCATGGCTGGATCCTGTTTTTTCACCAGTATAATTTGTTCCCACTCTTACATCCATATAAAAAGGGTGAGAGCCATAAAGATTCACATTAGGATTTGCACTGCCAATGTCAGCATTCCACAACGTGAATGAATCATTGGCTCTCAACTTGAATGAACTTTTTGTATGCTCACCAAGTCCATACAAAGATGACCTGTCTTTAGGCAGTGAGGAAGATAGTTGAATATATTGGTCCTTGAAAACAAGAATTGTGTCGGCCTTGGAAGCTTCCGGCGATGTGTCGAAGAGAATGTCGCCGGAGGAGCGGCGAGAGACGGTGAAGCCAAATGGGGTGGTGTTGAAGATGGTGAAAACGACGTCGGAAGAAGGGTGAAACAGAACTTGGGTTTCCACCGATGTGGGTCGATGGTTTTGAGTTTGGGTTTTGGAGTAAGATTTACGAGGGACGATTTCTTGAGGAACTTCCCATCTTTCTTTATCGGAATCTGTTATTCGAATTCTCACAAAATCTTCTGCTTCAATGCTGCATAATTTCCAATAGAACTATGTATATTTGAAAGTAGTAAAAGCCATTACTAGAAAATCTGATATCGGCCAGAGATTTAAAATTTTACCTGGCAATAAGGTTAAGATTCTGAATATCAGGTCCCAAAATGGTAGAGTTCTTGATAAGGCGGAGAGTAGTTTTCAACACTTTTCCAGACTCATCAACTCCAACTGATTGCATTACATAACCATAGCCCACTACTTCTTCTGCTGCTATTAATTCTCCATGGATCAAGTGAGAAATGAAGACGAGAAAACACAGAAGAAAATTCAGATGGAAAAGATTTTGTAAAGACCGAGGAGGCCTTGTTCTTGTTTTGTTTTCCCTGGTTTTGTCCATGGCGGGTTATAGGGATTTGAGAGCAAAGTTGTGAAGCGAGTCGTTTCCTCCATTGGCAATTTATCTTGGGTCAGTCTCTATGAGTCCTACCACATAGACTTTGTCGCTATCTTTGTCGCTAGCTATCTTTGTCGCCACTGATGATGTTTTTCTTTTGGCCATTGATGATGTTGAGTTCAGACTTCAGATTTTATTAAGGTTATACGTTTATGTGTAACATATGTAATCTTTGGGTTTGAGTTGGTCCAAATTAATAGAGGTAGACGACTAGATTCTTTGTGTCAGACATGATTTTTTTTTTCTTTTAGTTTGAGTTAGAAAAGTGAATAAAGAAATTGCTTATAGTAATTCCTAAGTTTATTTTTAAGAAGTGTTTTTTTTTAAAAAAAAATATTGGTGCATAAAAATGGGATAAGAATTTGGTATTGTTTACTACAAACTACCACGGTAAAAAAATGTCTAAAAATGTTAGTATCTAAAATGGAAAATCATTTAAGAAAGAATTTCATTTTGCTTTGATTATCATGGAGAAATCGTAATAGGTTCCTCCATGAATACACATGTGCCACACCCCAATCCCTTCTTGCCAACGGGAATAGTCTATCGCAGCAACTATTCGAATTAAGTGCACTCATCGAGTCATGGATCAGTTGACTGATCATATAGTGTACTCCTTCCGTTTTTAATTAGATGTCCTTTTTTGTCAACAAACATCAAATTTTGATAATTATTATTTACAAAAACTATATAAAACAAAATAATTTTTAAAAATAATACTTATAAACTTTGGATTACAAATTTTTCAACATATTTTTTTTAAAATTAAATCTTATATATATTTTTTTATAAATAATAGTCAAACATTGAGCTTGTTTGACCAATAATAGACATCTAATTAGGGACAGAGGGAGAGAGTATATGTATTCACTGCCGCCAAGAGTTTTTCAAAGATCAATAAGGACGCTGCCTTTAATATTGAGTAAAGAACAACGGGGTTAGGTGTGGTTATCCACGATTCGAATGGTGCAGTGGAGTTTGTGCTACCAAGGTATATATGTGAGCATGTGGTTGATTCTCTCTGCATTGAAGTTCTGGCCATTCAGTATGGAATCCGGGTTGCTTTCTGTAAAGGACTCTCATGATGCATCATTGAAAGTGACTCCATGATGGCTATCTTGGAGATCAACAAAGCAACACCGGTCTTATGGGAAGGAGACTCTCTTGTTAAAACATCATCATACCGTGCATGTTGTGCTTGCATGCTATTTTGGCTTCTTGCTCTTTGGACACTTGTGCACAATGGTTCCCACCGTGCTTGCATATTCCTTTGTCTCTTTATAGTCTCTTTGTATATATATATCTTGCATACTGCTTATTGTAATTATACAGAACATTCATATATCAAACATACATAGATTATTCACAACTCTTTTTGCCTCTTTCAATCTTCATTTTATCATGGTATCAAGAGCTTGTTAGTTTTTGGGTTCTGTGCCTTTCATTCTTGTTCAGAGATCATCGCCAACGGCCGTCGGAATCGCCTCCACGCGCGGCAAACGTTTTTCTCTCTCCTCAACCTGCTGTCACTCCCGCTTCAGCCACTTCCGGCGCTCAAATTCAAAAACTAACACCGGATCCAGCTTCGGCACGACGAGGAGAGGCGGCCATCAAAATTTCAGCCAGAACTAACGTCACACGGGCCCCCACGCGCCACCCACGCGCTGACCACGCGCCTCACGCGCCCCACGCGCCGACGAGCTGCTTTGAAGGTCTCTGCCACGTGGCAATCCACGTCAGCGCCATGTCAGTCCACCTCAGCCAACCATTGACTAACACGTGGTACTCCAAGCTGACTGTACATGCTGAGTCAGCAGTCCAGTTGACTTTCCCAGATCGTTGACTTTGGTTCAAACCAGTTCAGTTCAGTTACTTTAACGGCTCGGTTTGGTTAATTTAATACCAGTTTTCAGTGTTTTCAGACCGGTTCCCAAGGTTTTCGGACCTGTTCTTTTCATTTCTAAGGTCAGATTTTTCTGATTAGCCTTCCTTTATTATCCTCTCCTTTGATTATCTATTTTTCTACATTAACAATGGATAAATCAGAGGTTTCTAAGCCTATTCAGATAGTTTTTGATGGCTCAAATTATATGCTATGGGCTGATGATATGTCTAGTTTTCTTAAAGGAAGAAGACTATGGCATTATGTCTCAGGAGAGAAGCCCAAACCGGTGAAGAAGGATGATGATGATGAAGTTGAATTTTGTAAGAAAGATGAGGAATGGGTTTGCACTAACTATCAGATTATGACATGGCTGCGCAACACCATCACTTCTCAAATTAAAAGTAACCTTGGACGTGAATCCACTGCAAAAGCAAGCTTGGGATTTCCTTGCTCGAAGGTATGCTCAGAAAGGCCGAGCACTTGGATATAAATTGTTTTGTGATCTTGCTAAGTTGAGGCAACAACTTGGTCAGTCTGTGCATGACTTTCTTTCCCATATGCAATCTATTTGGGATCAACAGTCCTTGAGGGAACCATCTTGAAGGTGCACTGGTGATGCTGAGGATTATGTGCAACTTAAGGAAGAAATGTAGGTCTATCAGTTTTGTATGGCACTCACCGATGAGTTTGAATCGGTTAGAGGCTTTTTACTGCATAGAGAGCCTCCTCCTCGTCTTGAAACTGTTATCTCAGAGGTTTTGGCTGAAGAGACCAGACTTGCAACTATGAAATCTCAGCGCAATCACTCCTCCGACCCTCTTGTGGCCGCAACGTCATCATCTCCTGGTCCTGGAGCTACTGGCTTTTCCTCTCCTTCACATCATTCTTCAAAGAAAATTGTATGCAGATATTGCAAGAAGCCCGGCTATGTGATTTCCGAGTGTCACAAGTTGAAGGCAAAACAGGCTACCAGTTCAAATCAGCCAATTTCAAAGAATGTGTCTTATGGTTCTAAGCCTATCACTGCCCCTGCTAGTGATGATTCGGCTATTACTTCTTCTTCGCCATCTCTTACCATCTCCATGACTGACCTCAAGACTATTGTCAAACAGTTAGTCCACAAAACAGGTTCACCTCTTGTTCTTTCTACTCCCACAAGTAGTCAAAACTCTTGGTATTTTGACTCTGGTTGTTGCAATCACATGACCCTTAATGACAATACTTTTATTACTAAAAATAATGCTTGTCATATTCCCATTGTTCGTACAGCTAACAATTCTGCCATGCTTGTTGAATACACTGGTAATGTGTGTGATTCTAGTTTGGACCTACCTGATGTTTTTCATGTTCCAAACTTAACCTTGAATCTCATATCTGTTGGTCAATTAACTGAGTTGGATCTTGATGTCTTCTTTTCCAAATCTGGTTTTCGTGTGCAGGATCCTCAGACAGGAGAGATTCTTGGGACAGGCCGTAAAGTTGGACGCTTGTTTGAACTAGTTTCTTTAAAAATTCCTTAGAAGAAACTTCAGAACCCTGTTGCTTCCGCTTCTTTTGAACTTTGACATTCTCGTCTTGGTCATGCTTGCTCCTCTAGAGTAAAACTTTTGGCTTCCAGTGGTAAATTAGGGTCTGTTAAAGAAGAAAATATTAATTGTACTTCTTGCAAACTTGCTAAACATCATGCACTTCCTTTTGATTTAAATGCTAACGCTTGTTTAGCTCCTTTTGATCTAGTGCACATTGATGTTTGGGGACCCTCACCTCATGAAACTATGGGAGGTTCCAAGTATTTTGTCATTTTTGTGGATGATTATTCACGCTATACTTGGATTTATCTAATGAAAAATCGATCTCAAATTCCTGAAATTGTTTCAAATTTTGCTGCCATGGTTAAAACTCAGTTTTCTCGTGCCATAAAAGTTCTTCGCATGGATAATGCTATGGAATATAGGGAAACTGACCTTGTTAAATGTTTATCTCAACAGGGAACTGTGATTCAGCGATCCTGCCCAGGAACTTCAGAGCAAAATGGTCGTGCGGAACGCAAGCATCGGCATATCCTTGATACTACCCGTGCCTTGCTCATTGACTCAAAATGCCCTGAACGTTTCTAGGGAGAAGCTGCTCTCACAGCCGTTTACACCATTAATCGTTTTCCAACACCTACAATAGGTAATACTTGTCCTTATGAACGACTCTATGGAACTGCTCCTAACTATAAATTGTTGCGTGTTTTTGGTTGTGTCTGTTTTGTTCAACTTCAATCTCATGAACATAACAAGCTTGAGCCTAGAGCCCGTTTGTGTTGCTTCTTAGGTTACGGAATCGAACATAAAGGTTATAGGTGTTGGGATCCCATCTCAAAACGACTTCGTTTCTCTCGTCATGTGACCTTTTGGGAACATAAAATGTTTTCTCCACTAACTGATTTTCAAGTTCCTAACCCTGATGTTTTGTATTTTACAGATCCCTCTGTTGAGTTGTTTCCCGAAAATTCTTTAGATGTGTCTCATTGCAGGGATATCTCAACTAGTTCATCCAATGATCCTTTTACCACTTCGACCAACGAATCTCATCCATCTGAAGATCTGGTACACAGTTCTCCACAAACTTCAGAGTCAGAGTCATCTCCTTCTAGTCCTGCACCCTTAAGGCGTTCAACCAGAGTAAGAAACCCTCATCCTAAATATGCTGAGTTTCATTGTTATTCTGCTATTGTTTCATTACATGAACCTTCTAACTTTCAAGAAGCAAAGTCAAATCCTCTTTGGCAGCAAGCAATGACAGAAGAAATACAAGCTTTAGAAAAGACACATACTTGGGATTTGGTTGATTTGCCTCCTGGTAAGTCTGTTGTTGATTGCAAATGGGTGTATAAGATTAAGACCAGATCTGATGGCTATGTTGAAAGGTATAAGGCTTGACTTGTTGCAAGAGGTTTTGCTCAAGAGTATGGTATTGATTATGAGGAAACCTTTGCTCCAGTTGCTCGTGTTACCTCGGTCCGTACCTTGTTAGCAGTTGCTGCAGTTAAATGTTGGGAGCTTTTTCAAATGGATGTTAAAAATGCTTTCCTTAATGGTGATCTTGATGAGGAGGTTTATATGAAACCTCCCCCTGGTTATGAACATCAACCTAACAAGGTATGTCATCTTCGTCGAGCATTGTACGGTCTCAAACAGGCTCCTCGTGCTTGGTTTACTAAGTTCAGCTCTGTAATTACTCAGTTTGGGTTTACATCCAGTTCTTATGATCATGCTCTTTTCATTCAGCAGTCTCAGCATGGTTCCATATTCTTATTGCTTTATGTTGATGATATGGTTATAATTGGAAATGATACTCAAGGAATTGCTGAACTTAAGCATTATCTTAGCCAACACTTTGAGATGAAGGATCTTGGTCACTTGACATATTTTCTTGGTTTAGAGGTTTCATCCAATGGCTCGGGCTACCTTCTTTCTCAAGCTAAGTATGCCACAGACTTGTTGTCTCGAGTCGGACTTACAGATGCAAAGGTCAATTCCACTCCATTTGAGGCGAATCAAAAGCTTTCCCCATTAGATGGCAAACCTCTAGATAATCCTACTATCTATCGTCAGCTAGTTGGGAGCCTTATCTATCTCATTGTGACTTGCCCTGACATAGCACATGTAGTTCATGTTGTTAGTCAATTTATGGCTGCTCCTTGGTTTACTCACTATGCAGCCGCTCTCCACATTCTTCGCTATGTCAAAGGTACTCTCTTTCATGGCCTCCATTACTCATCTCATTCATCCTTGGAATTGCGGGCATACTCCGATGCAGATTGGGCTGGTGATCTAACTGACCGTCGCTCCACCACTGGTTATTGCTTCTTTTTGAGAGATTCACTTATCTCTTGGCGGAGTAAGAAGCAAACAACTGTTGCTCGATCTAGTACAAAGGCTAAGTATATAGCACTTGCTGACACTACCTCTGAACTAGTATGGTTGCGGTGGCTTCTTCATGATCTTGACATTTCTTTTTCTCATGCTACTCCATTATGTTGTGACAATCGTAGTGCTATTCAAATTGCTCATGATGACGTGTTTCATGAGAGAACCAAACACATTGAGATCGATTGTCACTTTGTTCGGCAACATCTACTTCAGGGCACATTGTCATTGGAATCGGTTTCCTCCTCTACCTAGGTTGCCGACCTCTTCACAAAATCACACCCACCTAATCGCTTCCGTGACCTGACTTCCAAACTCAATATGGCATCTTGAGTTTGAGGGGGGTGTTAAAACATCATCATACCGTGCATGTTGTGCTTGCATGCTATTTTGGCTTCTTGCTCTTTGGACACTTGTGCATAATGGTTCCCACCGTGCTTGCATATTCCTTTGTCTCTTTATAGTCTCTTTATATATATATATATATATATTGCATACTGCTTATTGTAATTGTATAGAACATTCATATATCAAACATACAAAGACTATTCACAACTCTTTTTGCCTCTTTCAATCTTCATTTTATTATCTCTGATTTTGGACATTCTGATTTAGACAATCTCTTTGATAGTTGTTCTTTCATTGATGTTAAGAGGGAGCCTAATTTTCTTGCTCATAAATTAGCTAAGCTTGCTTGCGAGATTGATGCTAGCTATGTGTGTTGCAGGGAACTAACAATGGAATCGATCCAACCTCATGAAGTGGAAAAAGATAAATCAAATTGTAACCCAATTTTAATCAAAGCTTGAGACAAGCAAAATCTTCCATAAACAATCCCAGCAAGCCATTTGGATAGAACCCTTTCTTGATCTGATCAACATACACCCCACCTTCCACTTTCTCATAAGCTTAAGAACTACCCCATACATACGGAATTAGCTAGCTTCCTGATTTCATCATCCCTATTGTAGGCCGCCTCCTTCCATTTTCAATCCCAAGCAAGGTCAAATCCATTGAAGAAGAATATGCCTTAGGCTACGGTAAGGGCGGAGCATGAAGTCAATTCAGCCTTGGCCAAAGAGAGAGCCTTAAGAACAAAGGTGATGAGAGTGTTGTTGAGGTGGTGCTCATCATCGCCGGTCAAGGCTAAAATAAAGAGGTATTTGCTTTTTTCAAATAATGGGTGTTTTTGGCCTTTTCTAAGATTTTCAATTTTTCATTCCACTAAAAAATGATGCCATTACACCTAACTCGAATCAATACAACAAATGTTGAAAACTTTCCTCTATACCACCATCCATTGATTAATTTACATTCCAATACATCAAGTGTCATTTTCTCATTTATTATTTAGTATTATTTTACATTTTTTATATGAGTTACATGTCCATATTTCTAGTATGAGAATTAAAAATTAATTGATTAAGAGTAAAAGATGATAAAAAAAAAGAATACAACAATAAAAGGTGTTGTGGAAAAAAAAGAAAAGAAAAATGAATAGATTAGATGTAGTTGTAGAGCATAAGACTAAGCAACCTAGGAGAGAAGACATGTATAATAGGAAAAATGTATTTTTTGATCAAATAATCATTTTTATTAATCAATAATTAGAGATTACAAACCGGAAGGGAATAGTCCGCACCACATGATTATCCAGCTCAATCTTAGCTAGAGAATGTACATATACATTGGCTTCCCTATTTACAAATTGAGTACATAAATCAAATAGGATTGCCAATCTCAAATTCATCTATAACTACCAAACATACCAAATACACAAACAAATAAATTACAAATAAACTCACATTCCGTGAGAGTAGAACCCAAGACCTTATGGTCCAAGTAAATTGGAACTAAGAGTCCAGCATTCTACCACCAGCATGGGCGGAACTAAAGGGGGGCGGCAGGGGCCATGGCCCCCAATCTGCCAAGAGTTCTCTTATTATACATGCAATTCTAATGAAAAGAAATTGGTAAAATTGTGATTTGGCCCCTTAAATATTTATAAATTGACTATTTTAGAGAAATCTTGTAATAAAATGAAAAATATCAATAGATTTTGTATATTTCTTTTTAAATTTAATTAAAATTTCAAAATTCTTTCCTTTTTACCATTCAACATTTTATATTTTTTAATGTAAAAATTTTCATTTTGTTACTCTTTTTCATTCTAATTCTTTTAAATTCTTAAAATGATTCATTGTCATAAGTTATATAAGCACTCGAATGATAGTATATGTTTATGTAGACAATAAAATGTTATCACATTTCTTTATTTTACACTATAATTTTCATTTATTTACCATACTATATCTTCCCCCCCTCGAAAAATTTTCTAGTTCCGTCCCTAACCACCAGGCCAAATGCATACCATTACACCTAAATAGAGCTATTCATGGCCGGGTTACTTGCCCAAGCCTGTAAGCCCACCTGATATTTTAAAGGGCTTGGATGGTCATTGGATGGTCTTGGACAAAAAAATCAAGCCCGTTTATTTAATGGGTCGGGCTTGGGTATAAGTGCAAAAGCCCAAGCCCGGCCCGGGCCCGACCCGATTAAAGAAATATGCTTCTTTTTAACTTTTACTAGGTTTTTTACCCGCGCTTCGCTGCGGGTTTTTCATGGCTAATGAAGTATCTGTGATCGGCTAATGAAGTATCTGTGATCGGCTAATGAAGTATTTGCGATCATTCTGATTGTTATTTGCGATAATTCTGATTGTGATCGGCTAATGAAGTATTTGCGAAAATTCTGTTAGTAGCATCACGTTTATTAGTTAGAATTGTTTTTCTTGTTAGATTAATGTTATCAATTTTGGGCTTTCATAATTTAAATGTACATGATGAATGTAAATAGGACTTGTAATTTATAAAAGAATGGACCAAAAGCTCTGAATTGTTGTCATTCCAGAATCCAGAGCTACCATGATCCTTCACATGAGAGAAGGTCCATCTGCTAGCTTTAAAGCTAGGCAACGCGCAAGTTCACAATGTAGATGAGACGCTTTTAATCTTCCAACTTCTGTATTAAAGCATTTAAAAGTAAGAAATTAGTGTGTAAGATCCTATAAATTGAAGATACCATCAAATTCTTGCTCCAAAAAGCAATAGATTGGCATTTTCTTTATCTTATTTTCCAACATGGATATGTAGTGTGAGCTCTTCTAACCTATCACATATTGAATTAAATGAGCATTTAAACGTAAGGACCATTTGATTCATTATGCATCATATATATATATATATATATATGTATGTATGTATGTATGTATATGTATATACTAGTTAAAGCACGTGCGCTGCACATATGTTAATAATTGATAAATCATATATGTCACACATGCGTACTTTTCATTTTCATAAATTTTGATTAATTAATCATCAAAGTCTGGTCATTTAGTTTACAGAGATTTGAAATAATTAATCTCATTGAACGAACAAAAAAAAACTAAATTATACAATTATGGTTATCTTCAATAATGAAGGAAGGTTATCAATTTTCTTATTTGAATTTACTAAAAAAACTACAGGGCTGTTAAGAACGAAAGTTAAACATTAATCAATTAAGAAGGTTATCGATTTCTGATGAAAAAAAAAAAGAATAAGAATAAGATTATCAATTTCCTCATTAAATGTTCATTAAAAAGCTATTTAAGTTATCAAAGGTTTTTGAATGTTATTAATAAATTCAGTAATTAATCTTATACTGTTAGTAATTTTAGTAGCCTTTTATCAATAATGGCATTTGCCAATGTTCTTCTTTAAGGTTGTTAAAAAAGTTATAAAGGTTATAAAATTTTTTATAGTATAAGGTAATTTAGTAACCTAACATCTTTAATAAATTTAGTAGCATTTTATCAATTTAATGAGGAGTATAATTTTCATATCTAAGATTAGTAAAAAAAGTTGCGAAGATTATAAAAAAAAAGAAGTTATAGTCCTATCAACAAATTCAGTAACCTTATATTTTTATTACTTTTAATAATTTTCATCAATTATGAATGTTATTAATCTTGTATTCTAAAATTACTAAAAAAAATTATAAAAGGTATTAAAATAGCTATAATGCTCTCTACAAACCTAATTGCGCTCTTGGATGATTTTAGTAACTTTTTATATATAAAAAAAAGGTTATGAATCTTGTTACTTAAAACTATTTAAGATTATATCAAAATAACTATAATGTTCGCTATCAAATAAGTTTTGAATGCTACTACTATATTCTGACTTGTACAAAAAAAATCCCATTAAAATCACTTAATCCTAATTAATCCATAATGGGGAGGGAATAATAAATACTTTTAAGGTTGTTTCCTTCCTCTTTTCATCTTATTTTCTTTCTCTTCTAAACCCTTTTTTGAAGAACTTCTCACCAATATTCATGATACGTAGGAAAATTTATTGGTTTAACAATTGAAACTTATCTAAAATTTCAAACTATGAAGCTCTTGAAATGGATGAGAATTAGCTTTTTATTTTTATTTGAATGCAACAAATATCGTTTTTGGAATATAGAAAGCTCGATTTTTCTTTCTTCTTCTATTTTTGGATTTCATATTCTTTTGCAAAATTAATTCGTTTTCACCTCAAATTAAATCTTTCGAAATTTTTTAACATCAATTAAGGCAAAGTTGTAAAGAAACTTACAATATTTTTTCTTGATTTTATGTTACATCTATTGCATTTTATTATTACTTTTATGTTTAATTAGATAAATTTAGTTAGAATTAATCAAGTGTTGTTACATAGATAGTATTATTAATCAAACATCAAGTGACATGTTCTTTATTAGATGCATAAAAAAAGACGTTTTCGGACCAAGCCTTATCGAGTGACATGTTGTTTTATTAGATGCCTAAAAATGACGTTTTAGGACCGAGGCATTATGCTATCAACAAATTTAACAACCTTAATTATATTCTTAATTGATATCTTACATCTTTAGTAAGTACTTAATACTGATTTTCTTATATAAGTAACCCCCAAAAAAAAACCTTTAGAGGTTATTAAAAAGGCTACGATGCTATCAATAAAAATTAAGTAACCTTAAATCCTTAGTAACTTAAGTAATAAGATAGTTATCAATTCTCTTACCTAAAATTACTAAAAAACCTGTATTGGTTATCCAAATTCCAAAAAGGTATTTTACAGTCTACTATTTTTAATAACCTTACATTATTAGTAATATTGGTCGCTGATTAATTTTCTTATCCAAGATTACTTAATTAAAAGGTTATAAAAGTTATGAAAATATTATAGTACTATCTAGATTCAAATAATCTTACATCTTTATTAATTTTAGTAACTTTTTATGATCAATAATGAAGGTTACCAATTTAATTACTTAAATAATCTACTAAAAAGGCTAAAAAAAGTTATTAAAATTGTATTTACCAATCCTTACATTCTTAATATTTTTTTTGCAGAAAAACATTATAGTACTATCTAGATTCAAGTCATCTTACATCCTTATTGAAGACCGGATCGGGGTTGGTATCCTGAGGCCGTAGTTACTGCCATCTCTTATACTTTCTGGTACTTTTATAGCCAAAAAAAGTCATCTTACATCCTTATTAATTTTAGTAACTTTTTATGATCAATAATGAAAGTTACCAATTTAATTACTTGAGTAATCTACTAAAAAAAGCTATAAAAGTTTTTAAAATTGTATTTATCAATCCTTACATTCTTAATAACATTAGTAAACTTTCATCAATGGTGAAGATTTACCATTTTTTTCCTCAAAAGTTACCGAAAAAGTTATAATAATCATTAAAAATGTATTGTACTATCAACTAATATAATGACCTTACACTATAAAGATACGTACAATACTGATTTTCTTATCTAAAATTAATTACTTAAAAGGTTATGGAAAACATTATAGTACTATCTAGATTGAAAGAACCTTACATCCTTATTAATTTTAGTAACCTTTTATCATCAATAAAGTGTTACAAATTTCATTACTTAAATTTACTAAAAATGCTATAAAAGTTATTAAAATTGTATTTACCAATCCTTATTTTTTAATAACATTAGTAAACTTTCATCAACGGTGAATATTTGCCATTGTTTTCTGAAAAGTTACTGAAAAACCTATAATGATCTCAAAAGAGGTATAGTACTATCCAATAATTCAATAACCTTACATCTTTTGTGATTTTGGTTATCATATTTCTTATTAAATTTTTTGTAATTTTGATTATCATATTTCTCCAAAATCTCACAATTCAACCAAACATACCCGGACCTATAAGTCAAATTTCCATATAAGGTTATAACTTATAACTAAACTTAATGCAACATAAGGAAGTATAAAATTAGGCGTACAAAATTGGTTCCTAGTTACTAATTCATACGTCCTTCCTTTTTTTTTTTGGTGATAGAGAAATAATTTATACAAGCAGGGCGGTCTGCGCTTGCGCTGCAGTCATCTTCTTATTAGGATTGTATTTTTTGTAGTTGTTTTAGCCGGTTAGTAAGATGATATTGCATTGTGTGTATTAGGAGAAACTCATACATTGAAACAAATAATTCGCATATATAAAGCAAAACACATGACCTCTCTTTCATTTGAAAAGTGCATTACCTAAATTCTACTCCATCTTTAGGTAATTCATCAAAATAAAACTAATATTCTACTCCTCCATCTCTAGATAATTCATCAAAATAAAGCTAATATTAATTGTTGCTTGAAATGTATGTTGATTATCTAAAAAAACATAGTATGTTGCGGTCATTTTTTAATCTTGATTGCAATTGTTAAATTAATGAACTCGGGTAGGTGGAAGAATTTGGCTTCTGCATAGAAAGACCTAATTTTTTGTAGTCAAGGAGTATGTATAGTTGTCATAGGAAAATTGAATTAGTTGAGAGCATTTGCAGGAGCATATGCAATTTATACAATGCATCACAAAATGATTGTACTTAGCATTGGCTAACTGTGCTTTTGGAAATGTGAAAATATACTAAATATAAGTAACTAATAGAAACCTCAATAAAAAGGAAATCAAATGATAAATTAAAAAAAAAAATTGTAAAATAACAGAGGAATAAGGAAATGTCAAATAATATAATCAACAAATAAATCCAGATTTATCTCAAAATGTTGCGGTGAGAAGTGAAAGCTCCCCACTTATGTCATCCTAAGGCGCTGCTAAATTAAATGGAAGGATCTTATCAACATCCACCTGGAAATTTTAGGAAACAGAACGGAGTCCATGTGAAACCAATTCAGAGAAATGTTAGGGAAAAAGAAACCCACCCAAATAGAAATGAAGACGAAAGGAAAACAGAAGTGAAATGTCAATAGTTTACCCATATATCAACCATTATTGCAGATACATTTATAGCACCAATCCTTTGTAATTCCGGCAAAGGAGTTGAACCGATAAATCCTAATATCCACACACAATTAATATGTAATTAAAACATACTTAATCATAAATATAAAAATAGTAAATTACAAAAAAGGGTAGCAAGAAAAGTAAGGGAGGAAATTCATTGATGGCCTTTTTAGTCACCCAAAAAGTGAGAAAAGACCAAAAAAAGCCAAAAGCAGGCACCACATTAATCCTCAATTTGGCCTTTAAGTAATTTCCATAGCCACTAAAAATAATATATAGTATATATATATATATATATATATATATATATATACTATATATGTGTATCTTTGGCAAGTTGAAGTAAAATTAAAATTGATATCTCGCTATAACTCTACCAAATTAATGAATGATCAATGTGATCTAAAATAACATAGCAAAAAGGTAATGATCTTATTTAAGGTTACAAAAAAAACTATAATGATCATTAAAAAGGCATTATACTACTTTCAACTATTTTTTTTTAGATAACTTTCAACTAATTTAATAACCTTACATTCTTAGCAATTTTGGTTATCAAAATTCTCATTTATGCTTACTAATTAGAAAGCTAAACTATAATATTATATCAAGAAATGTAGCAACCTTACATGCTTAATAACTTTATCGATAATGGATGTTATTAATTTTTTAAGTCTAATATTACTATCAAAGTTGTAGTGAATAAGATACAACACATTATTATTATATATATAAAACTATACCAAAAAAAATTAGTTGAACATTAGTGGTTGATTTATTAAATTAAATTAGATCAATGTCAAACAAAATTTCAAAATTATAAAAGATATTAAAGATCTGATTTATATATCAATGGTGAATGTTATTAATTTTTTAAGTCTAAGATTACTAACAAAGTTGTAGTGAATAAGATCCAACACATTACTATTATATATATAGAACTACACAAAAAAAAAAAATTAGTTGAACATTAGTGGTTGATTTATTAAATTAAATTAGATCAATGTCAAACAAAATTTCAAAATTATAAAAGATATTAAGATCCGATTTATTTATTATTAAGGAAACAATATTTCTTTTTTTTTTGGCCAACAAAACAATACACAAATACCTAAGAATTTGAATTAAAAAAATACCTAAGAATTTAATTAATGTAAGTATTTCAATTATTATAGTATTACATTTAATTAATGTAAGTATTTTAGCTATTATATATATTACATAGGAATTAAAAATTAATTGAAATAAGGGTGCGGTAAAAGAAATTATAAATTTTAATATAATAATATATTTAATTTAATTGATAAATGAAATTACATATTGAACCTTAAAAGTTTAATTTGATAAATACATGTTTACCCTTTAAATGAATACTAAACTCTTAAAATTAAAAAGATTATTTTAGATGTTTCAGGTCAATGATTTTGAAGTTTAGACTTATATAGTATATAGATATATATTTATATTATATTTTAAAAGACAAAGGATTAGCTGCCAAACAATCAAAACAAACAAAATTGGATGTGTAAGAAGTTAAGTTTGAAGTGACAACTACCACAAAAATCTAAAGTTTGACATATAACAAAACATCTTAACAACTACTCTCTTAAAATATAACTAAATTTTTCCAATCATGGCAAATCTTTAACTTAACAATGAGTCTAATCATCCATATTCATTGCTATTTCTTGTCAAAAGGCCAATTTGAATCATAGTATCCTATTGAATAGAACTAACAACTATACCAAAGAAGCAACTAATCTTAACATGACAACATAACAATATTTAAATTTTTAACTTTTAGAATTCATCTGTCAATCTGTATTGTAACAGCATTAGCTGAAACTGCATGACTACTTGATTTAGAAGTGATAATCAAAAGTTGAAAGCAATCAGTGAATATGAAGGTTAGAAGAAGAACAAAATATGAATTGAAGAAGTTAGAAAAGTAAGGCTTACCTTAAGTTCAGAAGGAGTGAAACTGCAGGATGCTGAGTTGAGGAATGGTAATATATATGAAAATATATTGAGAATATATAAGATCATATTAAAGAAGAACAGCTTTTCATTAACGACTTGACTTCATCAACTTGCCAACAACAATAAGATAAAATGTTAATACAAATACACATATGAACAACACAAAGGATTAACCAATACTTCAGAATAACTTTGAGCTTGACAATATACTGGACATAACACAAACTAAGGGAAAATAGATTCAGGATCAACTAATTGCAAGTAGATCATCTTAAATTAATATTATTATAGTTGTAATTTAAATGGAGTATATATAAATTTCGCATGCTTACATGGCACTTCAGAATATTGACAAAGTTACCTATGAACAGATGGCACAACACCTCTACCACCTGCAAAATCAATGCAGTAGTTAGAATTTGGGAACAAATGTATCAAAACATGTTAGGGATGATATGAAAAAGATGACAACAGGAAATTTATTGTGTTCCATATAAATCATAAGGCAGTGAATTTAATTTGGTTCGCATTGCAACAACCTTCCTCTGCTAACTCCTAAAGATGAACCCTTCCCTAAAAGAAGTTATGAAAGGAAGTGAGAAATCATAAACTAAGTGCATAATGTAAGGAAGCTGATGACTTGCAAGTCGATGCGTACAATCTACCAAAATCAGGCTGGAATTGGTTCTTTTATTGACTATAAATTCTATTAAAAGGAACATAGACCAATTAGAACTTTTTCACAAACGCATTTATAAATGGACTCTTAGAAACCAAGAAGGAATTGAGTAACCATAGAGCTAAACTGTAGAAGTTCATAGTGGTTGAGTCTTACTTGTTTGGTTAGTTATGAGCTTCTCTTTAATGTGCCGAATTCAAGAATAAATGCCACCTGTAATCACCCAGAAGAAAAAAGAATTAGTGAAAAGTTCAAAAATAAGACTTAGACCAACAAATTTTGAATGTGATTAATTAAAAGGAAACCTCTTAGTCATAATTTTCATGTCTGAAATTTACACTTTTGCCAGCTGTTAACAACCATATTAAGTCATACTCAACCCAGGCATAAGCAAGCTAGCAAGTGACAGAAAGGAATAACTTCACTGCAATATCTAGCAGGTAGGAGCACTCCAAGTCAGAGACAATGAGATCAGTAAATAAAGAGAAGACACAAAATATAGCAAAGACTTTAAAATCAATCACAGCCAGGGTCCATTGTCATTGCAATTCCAATTTGCAGAGGCACCATAAGGATCACAAACAATTTCCAGTCAAAATTTTAACAAAGACAAACCTGTAACACCAATTTCAAATGAGATAAAGCAATAAAGTCCGATAGCATTGTAGGATCCAAGAAAAGGATCCAAGAAAACATAGGAAAAGAATGAAAAGGAAATGTGAGAAGAAATGAATGACCATCATAGTTAATAGCCTAAGACATTGAAATATGAAGTTTGGACATGAATTGTCCAAAAGGTTTGTGCAAATAATACCATCATGAAACTATGAATGCAACTAAACAAATATTCAACTATACATAACTGAATTAGTTTATAAATTGAAACATGTATAAATATTTATGCATTAAAGTAAAAATTAAAACATGAAGGCCCAAACGAACATCATGCATTTAATTTACCATTAAGTCTTTTTGTTCAAGACTTCCTTCTAGTAAGATATCATAAACCAAGATAGGTATATAAGGTTCTTATGATGTAATGTAGTAGTAAATCTCAATTACCAAAACATATAAAATTAATCTTACTATTTTGCCAATCTTTTCAAAGAAATGTATTAGAAACAAAAATTCAAGAAAATACATAACATATATATCAACCTGAAATTACATATAGAAAGAGATTCATTTTACTTTATCGGTATAAAAATATCACTAATTCAATTCATAAAGATCAATCATGGCATTTAGCTGTCATTGATTCAGAAAAAGTAAATACCCGTGCATAAAAACAAATAAGCATGTGTTGGCTGCCATAACTTGATTTTTTCTCCAATACTAAATAAGAGTTCTTATCTCTAGCATTCAATTTAATTCAGAAAGCAGGCTAAGGAGCAAAACTTGAAATCATCAAAGTGAACCTCAATAGGTGCATAAAACAGTAATGGAGGAGTAACCCTTGGATTTTCCGCAAGGCAGGTTGAAGCACTGAAAATTAAAAAATAGCAAGGTTTACTGTCAGATGTTGAACTTGAGCATTATTTACAGAGAGGTTTTGAAATGCTATTATTCCTGAAATTGGCAGGTGAAAGTACCCCAATCCATTTGACATCCATTCGAGCATTCATTGTTTATGGTAAAACTAAGAAGTAGAAGAAAGTTGGAGTTCTTGGAGTCAAGTTTTGGGCTACTCGTTAATATATTTGCCCATGATTATTTTCACTTCATCTTTCTTGAGATATTTTTGATATATCCTTTACCCTTTCTTTGATAGTCCACTTTACCCATTAGCCCTATTACAACCCTTATTATTAATGCATTCTAGTTCTTGTGTATACTATGCTTTATTTAATTTTGAGCTAATTTTTAGTGGAGATTGGATAGTTTTGCAAGCCTATGGTAAGTATACTATTATGAGTGGATTATAAATACCTATTTAAGGTATGATGAACCCTATAATATTTTGATTGGATTTTTGAGCATATTTTTTATTTGATTTATATTACTTTTGAATTTTTACTAACCTTTAGTATACCTTTCTAGAATTCGTAGATGAATTTTTTAGATGATATTTTGTGTATTCCACATTTTAAACTCTTTGATTGGAAACAAATTTTTGGTTGATTAGTTTAGCAACCACCTACACATTGAGGACAATGTGTTATTTAAGTGTGGGGGAGGGAAATGTCTATTACAAAGGTCCATTCTTTGCATTTTTACTAGAGAAGGCTTTTTCAAAACAATTTTTAAAATTTGACAAAAATTTTTGATTTTTCAAAAAATTTTGCTTCTCTAGTAAAATTCTTTTACATAATGTTTGTGGGTATCGTTCTAGTTAAGTAAGCCCTAAGGAGACTATACTCCTCCTCTAGGGACGCTTAGGGGTTTAAAGGCTTGTGGTTTACGCTAAAAACCACCGTGTGCCTACGAAAGTGGAACTAAGTCATTTGTTGCATATGATTTTCCTTTTTGATTTTAGAGTGTTTGTTTGCATATGCATTTGTTTGCTTGTCTTTCGTTCTCTTTAAGTTTTTGGTCTTTGTTTTGTTTTCTAGCTTGCTAGGGACTAGCAAGATTTAAGTGTGGGGGAATTTGTTAGGCACATACTTTCCTATATTTTATATGTCAAATTGATATGATTATGTGACTATTCATATGTACTTGATGCTTAATTTATTCATATTTATGTTTTAGGTACATATTGGAGTGCTTCAAGGCAAAAGGAGCTAAATTGGAGTTATTTAGAATAAGCTGAAATTCTCCTGTTTCAACTTGGAGCGGGTCGAACTCGACCCCTGACAGGGTCGAAACAGGGCTGCAAAATCAAAAGCTGGGATTTGTTCAATCGTGGGCTCAACTCCTTTTGGGCCTTATATTATACCAGCAGGACATGTAATGTTTGGGCATTGGAAAACATAATTACCCATGTTATTTACTTTAGTAATTATTAGGAAATTTGTGGCAAAATTGTAATTTGCCAAAACTAAATATTAGGTTTATGTTTTAAAAGGCAGCCGCATGCGAGGAATCATGCAACTTTTCAATTGAAAATTTTGGTTTGGCTGGAACGTGAATTGGGAAGTTTTAGATTTAGGTTTTCAACGTTATTTTCTTTCCAAACTCAAGAATGGGGGTTTTCTCTATTCTTGATCCTTTTGTAATTTTTCAATTCTAGTTAATTAATTTTGAGACTTTCAATCTCTTGGGTATTTGATTTGTGAGGCTCTGCGCTTATTCATCTTTCTTGTAAGTATTTCAATTTTCTCTAAATTATTTGAATGATTTCATACTTGATTATGTAGAATGGCCATCTATTGTAATTGGGTATGATTTTTATTGTTAGATGAGATTCCTATATGCAATCGTAGGTAATCAAATCACAAGTAATAACTTAGAGTAGCCCTCTAAGAGAATCTTGAATATAGATTGAATGTTGCCTATATTAGTGAGCATTGTCTATTGTTGGCTAAGATCTTTCTAGTTCTTAAAGCAATTATAAATTACTTGAATCTAGTAGACGCTTGGAATTAGGTTAGTATATTTGTTAGGATTTAGTCTAGGACTTGCGTCATGACTAATGAAGACTAAGGAAAGATAGAGATTAATGGTCGATGACGTTAATCTACACCATCTATTTATCAAGTTAGATATCAATTAATGCCAATGATCAAATCCTTCTATCCCAAGAGTGCGATTGTCTTGAAATTGGAATATCTATTTAATTGTTTCTTTAATCTCACTAGTATTTTATTTTGTTATTTATTTAGTCTAGTTAATTTCTCCATAGAAACCCCCATTTTAGTTTAATTCATAACTTTAGGAAAAGTAATTAAAACAATAGTACTCTGTGGGATCGACTCGTACTTACCCTGTCTATAGGTTTATATGATTTTTATCTTTGATGGAATACGACACCCATCAGAGTCATCTAGCAAACCACAAAATTGCAAATGAGTAAAAGAGAAGATGATAAAAAAAGATGAGAGAAATTAGCGGTGATATACCTTCTTGGATGGAGAAGGAGAAGGTTGATCCTGTAAGATGAAAGTGTTGCGGAAGAAATCATTAATCAAATAGGTGAAAAGATGGTGAACCTGTATATATTATTTCATAACAAGAATCAAAGGATTAAAAAAAAAAGAAAGAAGAAGCAAAGAATCTATTAAGTACCTTCTTAGACGGGGAAGGCAAGGAGTGGAGCTTCCATTTTCCAGAGTTTGATGAAGAAGATATACAGAGCTGAAACTTAAAGCCAATTAATGAAATAATTCCAATAACAAAAAATCAAATGAAAACAATTATGCACATAAAGAATTTTCAATCCTTTACGCACCTTAGACCAAGAAACATGGGCTTTTCAGGTGGCTTTTTCACTGCATACTTAGGAGGAAGATACTCAACAATCTCAATATCATCTTTTTGTACATTGATGAAGTGTCTTGATGGGTGTCGTTTACCACCAAAAAAAATTACTAAACCTTCCTATAGACAGGGTAAGTTTAGGTCGATCCCACAGAGAGTTGTGTAAACTACTTTACTCTAACTAATCCTAAAACTAACAATTTTGGGGGGTTTTGTGAATAGAGTAACAATAAAATAAATAAACAAGAAAATAATAAAATTAAGAAACAAAAGATATTAACATATTCATCAAGATAGAAGGCGTAGATTGACAACAAACGCTAATCAATCCCATGAATTCACCACAATACTAATTAAAGCGAACGCTATTAACTAGCCTAATTGAGGTCCTAACCCTATGGTAAACGCACAAAGAATTTAAGGTTCAACAACATTAAGCATAGTAAATTATAGCCTACACAAATAACACTCCCCAAACGGGCAAGCATTCAATTTGCATTCATGATTTCCTAGTGATTCCCAGTTACCCTTCAATAACTCCCAATCAACTAGTTGCTACCATGTGAAACCTAACCAAACGGTATAGAATCCCAACTAGCAATAGATTTATAATCCTAATTAATAAGTTGGCCACCAAATCAATTAGAAATCATAAAAACATAAAGATAAATCTGAAATCATAAAATACCAAAATAAATAATCAGATTAAGAACATAAATCTCACAAATCAACCTAAAAGTCTAAGCATGGAATTGGAGAGAAAAACTTATCTCATATTGATGAAAACCAGGAACAAGAAAAGTAGAAGAGAGAAGAATAAAGATTGTAGATTTGTGTACAAAGGCTCCTTTTATATAAGGGCTAAAACTTGATCCTAAAATAACTAGGAAATAAATAAATAATTAATAAATATATTTAAAATCCTACAAGACTAGGAAAATAGCTAACTATGGTCTAGATTTGGTCTAAGAGTTGTGGATAAGTTTTGATGATGAGATCTTGGAGAAAAAACCCATTTGAAGTAGGAAAACTATTCAAAAATCGCAACTTCCGCAACTGCCCCGCCGGGTGTCCTCAGGCCTTAAGTAAAGAATTCTGACGCATTCCTGAGGGTACCCGCCCCCAGGTAGGGGGGTGCCCGGGGCCGGGTAGCCTCAGAACTTAATTCTCAAGCTTTTTTTTCTCTTTTTCGCTACACAAACACGTCTAACTTCCGAGAGCAAACTTCAAGACCCGATCTTCGGATTATTTCTCCAATTTCTTCACAAAACCGCTTGATTTGTCTAATTCCATAATCATTATCTCCAAAAGTACCTATAAGACAAAAACAAAGCAATTAAGTACTAATTCAAAGGATAGGCACTTAAAATCATCAAATTAAGCAAAAAGAATTAAGGTAAATAAGTGTCAATCAAATTCTCCCACACTTAAACCTTGCTAGTCCCTTAGCAAGTTAACTAGATAAAACACTAAAAACTAAAACTAAAACAAGTATTGATTCCACTTTCGTAGGTGTACGGCGGCACTTAGCACGTGACGCAAGCCTTTAAACCTTTAATCGAAGACATTAAAGGAGGAGTTATAGTCTCCTGAGGGTTTACTTAACTAGAACGACACCCACAAACATTTAAGATATAGACATTAGAGAGATCTTTCTAGTGTTTTGAAAGAGATTTACACTCACAAAGGTAGCAAAAACAATATATTCAAAGCTATTCAAGTAAGTCTCAATATCATTCAAACAATTTCAAACAGTTTTCCAATCAATGTCCAAGCATCTTCAAATCTCAATCTAGAAACAACAAGTAAATAAGCATTCCATCATTGTAGACCAATGAAAATTCAAGTGCATACTCAACCAAAAATTTGTATTTCCATCCTATTATTGAGACAAAAACAAAAACCACCAAAGTTATGAAATAAGCTCATGGGTGAAAACAAGTCTTAAAATTTTTTTAGATGGGGCTACTAGCCCATAACATTCTCCACTAGTGCCTTGAAAATTTAATTTTTGGGGCTACTAGCCCATAATTGCTTGGCACTTTTTGAACTTGTTTGCACGCTTCTGTTTTTGGTGCTTTTTTTATTTATTTTAGAGAGACAATACTTCCTCATTTCTATACCATGCCTCTTATCCTCTTTTTCTTACCTTATTACTCCATTTTTCAGAGTGACAACTATGGTAAGATCGGAAGTATCTCTTTTCCTCTATATTCAAAATACATCCCCCCACACTACTCCTGTGAATCACTTTAAAGCTCAAAGGGGTCTTTGTTGTTCATTTTGACTCATATAGAATGAAATACAAGTTTAGGGAATAAAATCACTCGAAAATCCATTTTTCATACTAAAAATCACTTATCACTTGTTAAATTTTGAAAGAGAAAAGTCTTTACTTAGAATCTTTTGGAAAAAATTTCTCATTATTCGTCCATCTCATCGACAAACTCAAACTAACTATTGAAAACATTATAAAAGCTTTTCATTCATGCAAATACTAATTCAAAACAGTTCGAAAAATACTCTCCATGTCTTGACTCTAGGATCTAAAACTAAAAGATTACCCCCCCCCCCCCA
>AWUE01024815.1:0-15094 GCA_001974825.2 Corchorus olitorius
CCCCCCCCCCCACCCACACACACACTTAAGTTAAACATTGTCCTCAATGTGTGCTAAAAATGAATGCACAAATCACAACAAAAAGATGAAAAACACAAATTGAAACAATATGTAAATATGAGAGTAAAACAGTCATGCAACATAATCAAAATTCATTGAACAAAAGTTGACTAAAACAACATCCTTAATCAACTAGAGCTCATTCAATCATCTAAATCAGAGTTACATATATTACTCGACTAAGCAAACAAAAGTAATCTCTAGATCCTGTACACTACATGAAATGCAAAGTAAAAGCTAAAATCAAAAACTAAGAAAAGGAAACTAAATGGTAAGAACACTCCCCTGTTATCACGATGATGCCTTGAACGGAGCAATATATAGCAACGAAATCCTTAAAAGCGCTACAAGGAACAAAGGAAAAGAAACAAGGAGAGTGATAGTATATGCAGACACATGGTTAAGAACAAGAAAAACAAATAAACTGGAAAAGAAAAGAAAATAAAGGAAAAGGAAAAGGAACTGGGTCGGGGTAGTGGGGAAAGAAAAAGGGAGTTTTTTTTAAAAAACAGAAAATTAAAAAAATTTGGGCTGAGGCTGCCCGCCCCCGGGTAGGGGGGTACCCGGGGCTGGGTAGCCTCAGAATTTGCTTCCCTATGCTTTCTGACTTTGCGAAGTTTGCCAAATGTTTTCCGCCATGAGTTGAATCACCAATATGCAATAGAAAGCAAGAAAAATTAAAAAATAAAAATAGAAAATAAATTTAAAAAGAAATAAAAGTGAAACAATTATAAAACTACAAGAAATTATAAAGAATTAGAGATTGGGTTGCCTCCCAACAAGCGCCTTTCTTCAATGTCTTTGGCTAGACCTTTCCATTCTCTATTCCTCAAGGAGGATCTTTCCACCTTAAAGCAAAAAACAAATATGAATAAAATTCAACAATTTGCAAATATAAGAATAAAATAAAATTAAAGAGATATGGAAAGAAGTCACCAATTTTGCTTAAAGGAACTCCATGAATGGCTAGTAAAGCCAATGCCCTTGTTGTGGCCGTGGTGGATTTGTGCAAGAGCTTCTTCGAGTGAAAGAAATTGCCTTTAGACTCCTCTTGCATTCTCAGCATCTTGGCAACTTTACGAAACTTGCAGGCATTATTATTCTTAAAGAATGGCTCCATTGTCACCCATTCGTCATAGGAATCACCATTGAAGCATCCAAACTCCAAAAACTTCTCAATTCCTAGGAAATCATGATTCTCACATCTCAAAGTCTCAACTGGAGGAGATTTATTCAACCATATTGGCTTCGGATGCAGAATTTTTCACTTAAATTTGGCTTGGAAAGAAGTTGAGGCTGATCTGCTAAAGAAGTTATCTCGTCAAGTTCATCTTGGCAAGTTGTTGTTTCGACCTCTACGAAGGTTGAGTTCGAACTCTCCAGTGGTTGAATCAGGAGGTTTTCTGAATTTTCTTCTTTGTCAGCTTCATTCTCACCTTGGTTCACTTCCCATGCTTCATTTTCTTCTTCCTCAAGGGCATTGAGGTAAGCTTCACACCTTCATAAGGAAACAACAATTTGTTCCACTTGATGTCCCAGATCTTGTATTTCTTATGCATGACTCGATAGTTTTTGTTTAATTAACAACTGTCCCTTTTCAAGTAACAATTGTCCCTCAACAAGTTTTTCCATGAAAGCCACCAAATGTGCAGGAATTTGTTGTTCTTCCAATTGGTGATAGCTTGCATATGGCTCATAGTAGGAACTATGAAATTCTTGATCTCCATGCTACTCATATGGTGGATAATCTTCATAACCTGAATTGTAAGAACAATGGTTGTAATAAGGTTCATAATAAGAAAATCCATTACAAGAACTGAAGTGCTCCATAATAAAGAAAATCAAATTTTAAGTTCAAGGAACGAGGAAACCAAAATTTGCCAATAATCCTTCAAGCCTTGAATGAAGGGGTGACTAGCAGCGCCCAATGCCTAAACCTGCAAAGTTATAAAAAAGAACACAAAAACAAAAACACAAAAATAAAGTAAAGGAGTAAAACAAACAAACTCCCCGGCAACGGCGCCAAAATTTGATGGGTGTCGTTTACCACCAAAAATAAATTACTAAACCTTCCTATAGACAGGGTAAGTTCAGGTCGATCCCACAGAGAGTTGTGTAAACTACTTTACTCTAACTAATTCTAAAACTAACAATTTTGGGGGGTTTTGTGAATAGAGTAACAATAAAATAAATAAACAAGAAAATAATAAAATTAAGAAACAAGATAAATAAATACTCCAATCCCAAGCATCGATTATTCAGGTTGATCTGATTATTGAAACAAAAGATATTAACATATTCATCAAGATAGAAGGCGTAGAATGTCAACAAACGCTAATCAATCCCATGAATTCACCACAATACTAATTAAAGCGAACGCTATTAACTAGCCTAATTGAGGTCCTAACCCTATGGCAAACGCACAAAGAATTCAAGGTTCAACAACATTAAGCATAGTAAATTATAGCCTACACAAATAACACTCCCCAAACGGGCAAGCATTCAATTTGCATTCATGATTTCCTAGTGATTCCCAGTTACCCTTCAATAACTCCCAATCAACTAGTTGCTACCATGTGAAACCTAACCAAACGGTATAGAATCCCAACTAGCAATAGATTTATAATCCTAATTAATAAGTTGGCCACCAAATCAATTAGAAATCATAAAAACATAAAGATAAATCTGAAATCATAAAATACCAAAATAAATAATCATATTAAGAACATAAATCTCACAAATCAACCTAAAAGTCTAAGCATGGAATTGGAGAGAAAAACTTATCTCATATTGATGAAAACCAGGAACAAGAAAAGTGGAAGAGAGAAGAATAAAGATTGTAGATTTGTGTACAAAGGCTCCGTTTATATAAGGGCTAAGACCTGATCCTAAAATAACTAGGAAATAAATAAATAATTAATAAATATATTTAAAATCCTAAAAGATTAGGAAAATAGCTAACTATGGTCTAGATTTGGTCTAAGAGTTGTGGTATAAGTTTTGATGATGAGATCTTGG
The DNA here is from genome assembly GCA_001974825.2 of Corchorus olitorius. Lineage (NCBI taxonomy): Eukaryota > Viridiplantae > Streptophyta > Magnoliopsida > Malvales > Malvaceae > Corchorus > Corchorus olitorius. The sequence continues at coordinate 3,079 of AWUE01024815.1, forward strand.
AGAAAAAGCCCATTTGAAGTAGGAAAACTATTCAAAAATCACAACTTCCGCAACTGCCCCGCCCCCGGGTAGGGGGTACCCGGGGCCGGGTGTCCTCAGGCCTTAAGTAAAGAATTCTGACGCATTCCTGAGGGTACCCGCCCCCGGGTAGGGGGGTGCCCGGGGCCGGGTAGCCTCAGAACTTAATTCTCAAGCTTTTTTTTTCTGTTTTTCGCTACACAAACACGTCTAACTTCCGAGAGCAAACTTCAAGACCCGATCTTCGGATTATTTCTCCAATTTCTTCACAAAACCGCTTGATTTGTCTAATTCCATAATCATTATCTCCAAAAGTACCTATAAGACCAAAACAAAGCAATTAAGTACTAATTCAAAGGATAGGCACTTGAAAATCATCAAATTAAGCATAAAGAATTAAGGTAAATAAGTGTCTATCATGTCTCCAGTCAAAAATATCCTTAAAAGTACTCTGAAACAAATTTAAGTTAACTCCTTGAAGCTTACAATGATTAATACCGGCGACAAACAACTCAAGTGATTACTTTCTTACCATTCGAAAACAATTTCCTAAACTGAAAACAATTTCCTAAACTGAGAGATTGGCTTAAGCTGCTGTAGACACTCATTTTTGTCCTGTATCCTTCGATTTAAATCAATTTATTTCTTAATTGGCATTAGGATCACCTAGGGGGCATTTTGGTCATTCTTGCACCTAGGGATATTTTGGTCATTCGCATATTCAAGGGCATTTTGGTCATATTAAGTTTGCATTTTAGTTTAGCTAATTCAGTCATCTATGTTGCATTAGAAAAACCCAAAAAAATTCTTAATATGCACCTGTGGCTTTTTTGCATGTTTCATAGCTTAGTTTCATTTGGTAATTTAGTATTGCTGCATTTTAATCATGTAGCTTAAGCTCTATTTATTTCATTGGTTAATTAACCCTCAATTTAGCAACTAGTTAGACATTCCATAAGTAGGACTTGCATGCTTTTGGTAATGGCATTGGCAGGAAGAAAAAGCACAAAAGAAACGAAATTGCATTTTGATTTTGGTTAGTAAAACATTTTCCTACTTTGCACATTAAGTTTAGTCCATTTAGATTAGTACCATAGTTAAAAAGCATATTAGAATTTGAGATAATACAACGTAACACTTTGCATTACATATTTCCTTAGTTACATGCATATCTTTAACATTTAAGCATTTGCATTTAAGCATTTGCATAGGCTTTTGCTCCACTGGAAAATGGAAATACAAGGCATTTGATTTACTAATTGGGCATTTGATTTGCAAATTGATGCTCTTTTTCTTCTTCAATTTTGTTGTTACACCTCCCAAGGCAGATTGCATAGGTTTTTCCTAAAAACGAAACAAATAAAGCAAGAAATACAAGTTAAGGGTAAAGCAAACAGCCCAAACAAATTGTCAACAGCGCAGTCTTGGAAAAGTGCAAATTCGATTACCTTAAGAAGCTCGAACGGAAAAACTTTGTGAACGAAAGTCGTAGAGGACTCTTGGGGCTTCAATTCAGGCACAAGAATGATATGATTCGGATTTAAAATGGAAGAGATATGGGCCCCGCAGTCCAGGCCTCCAAAAAATGCGGAAATTCTGGACAGCCATTGCAGCTTGCTTGAACCTCAAATTTGGTTCCCAAAACGACCCCAATTGGAAAAAACGTCTTCATGGAAGTTGAAGGGCACTCTCCAAGCTTTCCATACCCTGCAAGAACACACCATTTGGACCTGAATTTCTAAAGTTTAGGGCGCAAGATGGCTCACAAGCAGCAAACAGTTTTTGGAAGCAAGCATTTGTTTTGACAAATTGGCAAGGGAAATTCAAGTAATGGCAACAGTGCAAATCACTCATCATCATCTCATAAATACACATAGGATATCAATATTGTTTCATATTCAATAACACTTCAAGGATCAACAAGGCATGATAAATCAAAGGGCATCAATTCAGCAAGTGTTGTGAGCACGTGGCAACATTTTATTTTCAAGATCATATCATACGCACATTTCAGTTCAACCCCAATTCATACACCATTACCATACAAATCAACTAGTCAAGTGAACCAAGGGTGGATTTTTAAACAAGAGTATACAGGCAATTCAGTGTGCAACAATACAGGGAAAAAAATCAATTCCAAATGGTTGCCAACAGATGGTACCTCAAAGGATTCCTTGGCCAGCTCATTTCCTTATCCAAAGGCAACAAAATTCAGCTGCCAAAAAAGACAAAATTGGTTAGCTTAGAAAGTGGAGAAAAAAAAACAGAAATTAAGGAAGAGAAAAATAGGCTCGGAGAACACACTCAAGGGGGAAGGGAATTTTCCTCACGTTTGGGGGCACACACACTCGACACACAAGGAAAAGGAAAAAATCTCTCTAAAAATGGTCTCTCTTCCCTCTCCAAAACAAAAAACAGGTCTCTCTCTCTTTCTCTTTCCTTCCATGTCTGAAGTCAGCCCATAGGCCATAGCAAAGCCGAGCGGTCATAGCCTTCTCTCAATTTCCCCAAACTTTCCTTTTGGCCTTTAACTCTTCAACCCAAAATCCTTCACGAAGAGAAAAGTAAAAGAAATAACTCAGCTTCATGACAATCCTTTTCCTTATCGAAACGATACCGCCTAGGTTCCTCTTCATCGACGTTGAACTCGAAGACCCCAATTTGTCAAATTGAGAAGAAGAAGGGATCGGGTTAAAGAAGAAGAAGGCAGCAGGGAGAAGTGAAGCTTGTTTCGTTTAAAGGGTAGGGTTTGAGTGAAACGACGTCGTTTTGGTAAGCTTTCTTTTCATTTTCATTCAATTAAAATCATTTTGTTTTCTTTTGTGGTTATTTGGGGCCTATTTGTTTGGTTGTTTGTTGCTTTGCTTCTAATTTTGTGATGAATGGATCAATTTCTAGTGAATTTATATGTGGTTATGTGGACATGGTGGTAACTTGTTGATTTAAATGTTAATTTTGCTCAAAGTTTGGATTTTTATTGAAAAGGCTTGGTTTTTGATTAATAAAATGTGGTAAGTTAGGTTTAAGTTAATAATTTATGCTTTAATGATTTATTTTTATGGAGATTCTATGTGTGCAGGTTTAAGTGCTAATTGCATGTTAAAGGGGTGATTTTTATATGTTTTAGCATGATGGGGTGAATAATGGTGATTAAAAATGTGATTTTGAGCTTGTCTTTTGCTTATATTAATTTTGCTTTATATTTTTGTGAATTCCTGTTACAAATGAGTATGTTTGTTGAATGCCTACATGTTTGTGTTGTTATGGGATGGATTTAGTCTTAAATATGCTAGCTTGATGATTAAGGTGTTGATATTGTTTAATGATTTGGTTTTTGGTTCAAAATAGTGGTTTTCTTTGTTAATTAAGTATGGAGATAGAGATTTAGGCTAAAGATTGAATTTTTAGTGAAAATGGTGTTTAATCTTGCAAATTGGGTTTGAGATCTTGAAGCTCGAGTTGAGATTAATTTACTTGGACTTCATATTTTCGAATTGAGTTAATTTGGATTTGAAAATTGGGATTTTGACTTAAAGTTATAATTTTCCCTCAAATTAAAGATGACTTGAGGATGACATGCTAAGACACTTTGGGTCATTCTTAATTTTTGGAAAAATAAAGCTTGGAGTTAAAAACCCAATTTTCCAAATTTGAAAATAACTCGAAAGAAATTGGTGAATACTTTTGAATGACTTTTAATTCGGGGATTAATATTTAGAGTCCAAAAGAATTGATTTCCTAAATTAGATTCAATTGTAGTGTAAGCACATTCCATGATCCATATCCCTCTAGTTTGGGTTCAATTTGTTCCTGCTTTGATCCTTGATTTTGAATTTGCACCTTGATTTGTTTTAGGCCCTCGTGGCATCTTTGCGTGATAGTTTATATGCTTCCTGAACTTCACTGATCGTGTTCTTTAGTGTGCAGAAAGGTCCCCAGCATGTCCAGTTCAGCCCATAAGTTTTTATGCTTCTTTAATTATTGTTAATTCATTAATTGGCCCGGTTTGGCCTTGGTTTGTAATAATTAAGTAATTTAGAGTAGTACTAAAGTAGAACTTAGTTGCATGCATATCATGCCACCTTTAAATTCAGTTAATGACCGTAACCCCTCTGAAAAAAGGGGCATTCAGTGAGTGGTCGAGTTTTCGGGGCCACTGAATGTCTCCGAGGATGAGACGACTCTTCTCGGGATGCGTCGGGAAGTGCTTTCAAAAACCCGGGTTACGCGAGTTAACTATAATAATTGGACTTTGCAATCATCATTTGCATACATGCATTAATCTAGAGATAGAAAAAGCTCAAAAAAAAAAGAAGAATAAAAGAGGCAATAAAAGTGTTTTCAAAAAATGTTTTTCAAATCATGCTCTCTTATTTGATTTTCAAAATTAAGAAATTAGTAAATCAAGAGATTTCAAGGTAAGTATTTTCAAAAAAGAACATTTTCTTAAGCAAATCCAAAAGAAGATTTTGGAAAATAAGGTAATTTCCAAAAGAAGATTTTGGAAATTAATAAAATTGGTCAAATTTTTTAGAAAAATCAAAAATGGTAAAAAAATTTTGTCACAGCATTTTCAAAATTTCTTTTTCAAAGAGAAAATGATCAACAAGAGAGCAAACAGTGAAAGAGAATCGTTATAAAATTAATCGACGGTGTTCGATTATATTTTTCGAATTCTCGACATCGGTTCAAAAAAATGGTTTTATTTTCTTTTTTATAACCCTTTTAATAATCAAGATTAGGATTAAAAGCAACCAACTTTTCTTTTCGACCCAATAGATCTAGTTAGACTAGAGGTGCCGTCACTTGACGGGCGACTTGGGGGTGTTAATCCTTCCCCGAGCGTAATCGACTCCCGAATCTAGATTTAGGTTGCAAGACCGGACCATGGGTTTAGTGGGTCCATTGTCGAGCTTTGGACTTAACTTAGCTTGGGTAGCCTTTAGGTGACTAATCACACCTTTAAAAAGATTAGTGGCGACTCCTCCTTTCCAATGTCGTTTCGACAGGGTTCCCAGGACCCGAACATTTCGACAGCTGCATATTACTACGATTAGTCCAGACATCAGCCTTACCAAACTACAATGGAATAATCATCTAGGCATCATCCTGGTGTGCTTGAGAAAGCTGTGCAAATACCTATTGACAGATTTAAAGAACTGAGACAACATAATTATAGATTGTATGAACATATAAACTTGATAGTAAACAAAACCTCGACGGCATCTGAAACTTCCTTGAAGAACCAGCAAATCTCAACAATCCAACATAACACTGCAGTTTGGAACTCAAGATATCATGATTTTTAGAATGGAATTTAATTAGCTAAGACTTACAGATCAAACTATATACGTTGAGAGAAACTCACAAAATAGATACTTCACATAGTTATATATGCACTTGTACAGTGATGAGCAAGCTAAAGAGTAAATGATTGTTCCGAGAAAAGAAAAGCCGCCAGTAATTTTCTATAACTAATCTACCTCTGAAGTATGTTTGTAATATAATAATATAGACATTGTGTTGTTTTATTCTAAAAGAAAACCCATCAAAATAAATAAAAAACAGAAAAATTGAAAGTACCTGAATCCCAAGCGAAATGGAAGGAATTTAAGCACAATCTGGACTCAACCGAATCACTATAAGAAATTTAGTGATGCAAGGAAAAAAATCAAATATAAAGCATGTAGCTCCTTCTTTTTGTAAAATTAAAAGTTACCAATTTATTTATGTACAGTCAAGAACAATGAAAATATTTCTTGTGTTTCTGAATTCAGCTTTACATCTTCCTTTGAATCTATTTTATCAAAAACTCAATAGAATAAGTAGTTTAGCTAACTCTGCAACAAAAAATTGGAAAACCCAATAAACATACATCACTGAAAGACACAAAAGGAAAGCCGAAACTCAGTAGATAAAAAAAATGTAGAAACTTCAAATCACCTATGAGGCTTTAACGAAAGAAAAAGCTGGAATCCTGCAGTAATCAAAGACAAAATAAACAACCCATAGGCTAAATGAGACAAATATATATATATATTTAAAAAAAGACCTCTTCAGCCTTGGCCGAAACACCTTCATATCTTCCATTTCCTTTGCAACCTGCAAAAAAAAAGAACGAAAAGAGAAGAAAAAAAAGAAGGAAATGAAACCAAGCTCCCGTTTCTCTTCTTGCTCTGTCTTCTCTTGCCTGAAAATCAAATACAGAAAAATGAAAAAATAAAGAAAACAAAGGAAAACTAAGAAAAGATAAGAGAAAGAAAGGATTTAAAACCTGATTTAAGGTTTAATGGTGAGATTCAGCGAGATGCTTGCTAGAACCGCATCTGGATGCCGCTTAGAGAGTGAAAGAAATTATATGGGAAAGAGAGATGAAGAGGAAATAAAGAAGGAGAAACCGAAAAAAAAGGAGAGAAAAGATGAAGATTAGGAAAATGAACGGAGAGAGAAGACATGGGACTGGTAGTGGTTTTAAGATTTGAGAGAAGAAGCCCATAGAAACCAAAAAGAAAATAGAGCTATCTATTTATCAATAAACAGTGATAGTCATCAAAGGCACGGGGCGCGAAAATTTTTCTAAAAGTTTTGTTGGGATTGACTTGATAGGAAACAAATAAAGTGAGGAAAAGTAATGAGGAACAACTTAAGGAAAAAAAATTGGCCCAAGCCCAAAACAAATAAACATCACAATTAGACCCAAGATTAATTAAGTATCACCCAAACTATTAACATTAAAAACAAGCCTATATACTCTATATTAATTCCAAAACTAAAATGAACTATTATTATAATTATAAGTTTTTTTTCTACTATTGTAATTATATATAAGTTAAATTAACAATAAAAGATTTTAGAAAAAAAATTAAGTTTAAATCAAGATTACAAATTCTAAATCAAATGAACTATTATTTAAATCAACAATATCAACAATAAGTAAATAGAATTATATATATAGCATGCTTATTAAACTAAGATCAATTCTAATAATAAAAAATTTATTCAAAGCATGACCACTAAATCCAACTAAAATTAAGTATGATCAAATCAATTACTCCACAATCACATGTACCCAAAAAAACATAATAATCAATATTTTATAATAATCAAATATCTAGTTTGTCTAAGTTGGCTACTAAATCAAACTAAAATTAAGCATGTACATGACAATTCTATCTAATCCAACAAAACTAAACACTAATTAAGTTTGCTAAAAACTAAACCAACCTTTATAAATACAAAGGGAGACAAAAAATGACATGACATGAAATCTAAACCCTAACCATGACACCCTAAGTGAGATGAAACATTGTCTCCCATGACATGAAAGTCAAACCCTAATATACAATATAAACCCTAAGTGAGATAAAAGAAACCCTAAAAAATAAATTAAACCCTAGGTGAGATAAAAATAAAAAAAAACATGAACAACCATATTCACCCTTACCAAGTACTACACCAAATTACATGAAAACCAATGGTGGAGGGCAAAAAAGGATTGGAATGTCCGGATTACCCCTAAGAGTTCTACGAAATAACAAAAAAACCATACACAAAAAGACCAAAAAACCATGCAAATAGTACCCCAAATGAATGTGGTGAGAGAATAAGGTTGCCCTTGAAGTAATTCACACTTCAACTATTATTTTTTTTTTGGTATCCCATCCGGTATCCAAGGCTTAGCCCTGACTAATCCAACTCGTGTCGCGCACCTGGTTATGGTGGGTGAGTCTCCCAACAGGGGCAGCTGCGTACGCAAGGTCTCGAACCTGAGACCTGCTTAAGCTGGAACAAGCCGCTTACCACTTGATCCAACCCCTTGTTGGTTACACTTCAACTATTATTGTTTGTTATATTTGTTGATATATAATATATATAATATATATTACATATAATTTATACGTACTTTATCTTAAATAAGAAAAAGATGAGTAATAAATGTAGAAAATCTTATTATCAAGAAGGGTAGTATATTATAACTAGTATATATCCTATTTTAGGTTTTACAATTATATTTATATAATTAATTAATATAATTTAATTCTTAAAATAATTATTAAAAAAAATTAGACGGGCTTTTCGACGGATCTTGGTCTAAGTATTTGATACATGGGCCGGGCTTAGGCAAAAGTTTGAAGCCCGTTTTATAAATGAGTTGGGTTTGGGCAACACTAATGGCATTAATCTTAAGGCTAGGTTCGGCCCAGCCCGGCCATGAATAGGTCTACACCTAATAGGGATCATCATTACACCAAATAGAGATAACTTTTCACCATACTAGGTGATTATTTTAAACTTCAATACACCTGGGTGGAATTTTCCCCATATAATATAATATTAGATTAAACAATATTTTTGTGGGGAAGGAGGCGAACAGGTAGTCCTTTTGCAGGAATGGGAATTGGGTCAACAATGATCTTCTCATGAGGAAGTATCTTCTCCCAATTGAACCTCTTAACAATATTGTGCATGAACACTAATATTTCCAGGCGAGCATATTCCTTCCCTGGACACATTCTTGGCCCTCCTCCAAATGGAACAAAGGTGTAAGGAGCCGGTCCATTCCCTTCGAACCTCGACGGATCAAACTTTTCTGGTTCAGGGAAGTATTCTGGATTTCTATGTGTTGTCATTGTATTCCAGTACAACTACAAATGAAAAAAGTAATGTGACACATTACACATATGTTAGTTCAATATAATTGAAAAATGGTTGAATTTTTTTTTTGGGGTTAAAGCTAATTTACCTTCCAACCCTTTGGAATGGTGAAACCAGCAAAGGTGAAATCGTGCATGGCTTCTCGGAAAGCACCTTGAAGAGGTGGAGCAAGGCGCAAGACTTCACACGCCACATTCCATGTGTACCTCATCTTTTGAAGGTCTTCCCGGTTCAACAACTCTCCTGGGGCTTTCGATTTCACAATTTCCATTTGCTCTGTTAATTAATCAGTAAACACATATTGTTATTTTAGAAAAAGCATAATTGTTCCGTTTTATTATTGGGAATTGAATATTAATTCTTGAAATTAAATGTTCAATAATCTATCAACGGATCTTATTCATGTGCCAATCTCGTTTTCATTATTCAAGTATAAATTAAGCTAACTAATTAATGCTTGCAATTTGCATAGATCTATCTATCTATCTATAATATAAAAGTAGGAATAAGTAGGAATGTTGTAAAACTTTTACATCCACGATTGTACCTTTATTTTTTATATGTTTTTGAAATGTCATTGTTTTGACTAGTAAGAGACAAAATGGATCTCAAGATAATCAGCTAACTACTGAGCTTTCATGACAAACAAGATAGTAGTATATAATATAGATCTATATGTATGAAAATGGAAAGAAAAAGTTTTTTTTTTTTTACCTGCGAACACTTTCTCGTAGATCTCAGGTAATTCAGCAAGGTGCTTGAGGATAAAAGTGATAGCAGTACTTGCAGTATCATGGCCAGCAAGAAGCAACGCAAGAATCTTATTAGCAATGTCCAATTCATTCATGAACTGCCCATTTTTGTCACTTGTTGACAACATATGGGACAATATATCTTGCGTTGGAGACGCCTTTTTCTCTGCAAGATCAATCTTCCTTTGCTTAATAATACCCATCAACTCTTTTCTTATCAAATTCGAAGCCTTGATTGCTTTGCCAAACGATGTTCCTGGCAAGTCTATGGGGATTGCTATAATCCCGGCGGCCACAGCATTGAAAGGCGCGGCCAATTCGCCGACACGTTTAAGATCTTCGATGCTTAAAAACACCTTGCATCCAACCCGAAAGGTGTAGTGTTTTGCCAGTGGGTAGACAGTAACTTGTTGCTTGCCTTCCCACCCAGACTCCAAGTGTCTTTGAGCAATCGTGTCCATCATTCCCACATATCTTGCCAGGGCTTCTGGCTTGATGAAATTTGTGATTGACTTCCTCATCCTTATTGATTCTTCAGATGTTTGTGACGGCGAAGGGAATAGCTTGTCGACGGAACTTGGCCACCATGAAGTTACGAGCTTGTTTTCGTTAGAGAACAAGAATTTGTTCCCGGCTGCGCCGCAAAAAACTGCCACGGATTCTCCTAGTAACGAAGTTCGAAACACTTTAGAAGAGAATTTGGCCATTCTATCGAATATGAACTTCTCAGGGTGGCCCTTTCGACCCGTCGAGAGAAACTCAAGGCTTTCGCCTATGTATGGCAAGCCTGTTTTACCAGGTGGGAGGTTTGCCTGGGAACGACTTGTTCTTCGGGCATACGAAATGAGAGAGAAAAGAGAAAGAAAGACAAAAAGGATAAAGAGAGTGAGAGCGCTGAGGAAAAAGAACTCCATTTTTCTAGAATTTGGGCAAAGGAATGAAAGGATTTGGGTTGGCTTTTCAGATCAGACATCGATGTCATATACTCATATCTATATCTATATCTATATACTATATAAGTCTAAACTTCAAAACCATTGACTTGAAATATCTAAAATAACCTTTTTAATTTTAAAAGTTTAGTATTCATTTAAAAGGTAAACATGTAATTATCAAATTAAACTTTTAAGGTTCAATATGTAATTTCATTTATCAATTAAATTAAATATATTATTATATTAAAATTTATAATTTCTTTTACCGCACCCTTATTTCAATTAATTTTTTTTTGAGATAAAATTTCAATTAATTTTTAATTCCTATGTAATATAAATAATAACTAAAATACTTACATTAATTAAATGTAATAATACTATAATAACTAAAACACTTACATTAATTAAATTCTTAGGTATTTCTTTTAATTCAAATTCTTAGGTATTTGTGCAAACGTATTGACTAAAAAGAAATATTGTTTTGTTGGCCAAAAAAAAGAAATAATTGTTTCCTTAATGATAAATAAATCGGATCGTAATATTTTTAATTTATAATTTTGAAATTTTGTTTGACATTGATCTAATTTAATTTAATAAATCAACCACTAATGTTCAACTAATTTTTTTTGGTATAGTTCTATATATATAATAGTAATGTGTTGTATCTTATTCACTACAACTTTGTTAGTAATCTTAGACTTAAAAAATTAATAACATTCACCATTGATAAATAAATCGGATCTTTAATATCTTTTATAATTTTGAAATTTTGTTTGACATTGATCTAATTTAATTTAATAAATCAACCACTAATGTTCAACTACTTTTTTTTGGTATAGTTTTATATATAATAATAATGTCTTGTATCTTATTTAGACTTAAAAAATTAATATCATTCACCATTAATAAAGTTATTAAGCATGTAAGGTTGCTACATTTCTTGATATAATACTATAGTTTAGCTTTCTAATTAGTATGCATAAATGAGAAATTTGATAACCAAAATTGCTAAGAATGTAAGGTTATTAAATTAGTTGAAAGTTATCTAAAAAAAAATTAGTTGAAAGTAGTATAATGCCTTTCTAATGATCATTATAGTTTTTTTTTTTTCTGTAATCTCAAATAAGATCATTACCTTTTTGCTATGTTATTTTAGATCACATTGATCATTCATTAATTTTGTAGAGTTATAGCGAGATATCAATTTTAATTTTACTTCAACTTGCCAAAGATATGCATATATAGTATATAAATTAGTTCTCTATCACAAAAAAAAAAACAATTTTGTACACCTAATTTTATACTTCCTTATGTTGCATTAAGTTTAGTTATAAGTTATAACCTTATATGGAAATTTGACTTACAGGTCCGGGTATGTTTGGTTGAATTGTGAGATTTTGGAGAAATATGATAATCAAAATTACAAAAAATTTAATAAGAAATATGATAACCAAAATCACAAAAGATGTAAGGTTATTGAATTAATGGATAGTACTATACCTCTTTTGTGATCATTATAGGTTTTTCAGTAACTTTTGAAAAAAAAACTGGCAAATATTCACCGTTGATGAAAGATTAGTAATGTTATTAAAAAAATAAGGATTGGTAAATACAATTTTAATAACTTTTATAGCATTTTTAGTAAATTTAAGTAAT